>CM061227.1:33299339-33544339 GCA_030844895.1 Ambrosia x helenae
TTTATTATTATTATTATTGTATTTATTATTATTATTATTATTATTATTATTACTAATATTATTTAAACGAACCGAAACAATCCGACCCGACAAGCCCGTTAAAAGACATAAACATAACCAATACGATTTTTAAGAAAGTAAAGAGTGTTTAAATATTTTTACAAAATTCACATATCTAACTTAAATCTTGTACTTCAGGACTTTGATTGGTGTTCTGTTTCTGGAAAAGTAATTGTTTGTACATATTGATTTGATCTTCAAACAGTGTTTCCCATTCCGCACCACCTTCCGTTCTAAAAGTATTCCAAACTGTATTTGGGGGAGGCATTGGATATGATCCTTCAAGCTTTATGTTGATGTAATGTCGCCCCACGTAGCAAACTGCTACCGTCTGAATAGGCGGCATAGAACAACTTGGGCCTAAAAATAGAGGGAAAACTGTATCAGAACCTCTAGTGTCGAGTGTATGAAAAACAACTCCATATCTCTGTGCAACGAGAAACCCCGCTTCCGGCGTCGTCATCCAATGCTCTTCTAGGGCATCTCCCACCCCTGTAAAAGAAATGCTATCGCAGAGACTCTGATAATGCCCTTCGTTATTCGGATCAAATATTGACCTCCACAAGCCTTCGCTACTGCGCAACTCGAGTAGCATTTGGGATCGGACAGCCATATGTTCATTTTTACCTATCCCTAACCCCACAGCTACCGCTCGAAAACCGCAATGACCATCAGGTCTCACATCCGTTATTTTAGATATATATGGGTGAAACACAGATGGAATTCTATCCCCATATGTCCTTACTAAGTTCTCTGACTTTTTTGTCCGCTGAAGTTTTGGGAAATTGAATTTATCCCAAATGCTGCCCCCCTGGAACGATGACGGTATGTAAGAGCTGTGACGGTGAAGCTCGTAAGGAGGGCATGGCTGGGACTGGGAAGGTCGTACGAGGTCCTCCTGTGATGGTATGAATGAGCTGTGCCGGGGAAATTCAAACTCCTCGTCGGACCCACTTTCTTCAACCGGCATATGCAAGCTCTTTCTTGCAGATTGTTCTCTCTTGTGTTCTTGCTGCTTCTTGGTTGGACGACCACGGGTTTTCTTTTGCACAACAGGCGGTTTATTAGGGGAGTAGTTGCCTGTGACGATTTGTGCAAATTTGTCCAGGTAGTTTAATTGGGCAAAAACTGGTTTTGTATCAATCGTTTCCTTTAATTCTGCCCACACCTTATCTACATTTATATCTTCGCAACCAGTCTTCGCAGGTTTGAAGTCAAGCTTCCTCCAGAACACGTCTATCGAGAACAAATGGATTTCCTGACCTGAAAAAATAACATATGTTATAAAGTTAAGTCATGTAATAAATTATGTAGTAAAATCATATGGACACTAGTGCTAATTACCGTTAATTTGTAACTGCTCGAGACGACAGGCACATGGCAAAGCACAACTAGTATAAAGCTGGCATCCACAAGTGTTATTGTAACGGCGCATGGATGTTTGCAGACGGTCGATCTTTTCGTATATCAACTGAAGAGCATGTTTGCTAACCTTCCGAAGTAACTTTTCAAGCAATGGCTGTCGCTTGTGGTGGTTCATGGTTTTTATTAGGCTTTCTTCAAAACCTTTTTTAATGTCTCTATATTGCTTATCCACCATTTGATCAACGGACTTCACAATTGTTGACAACGAGTTGCGATTGCTTGGAAGGTAACTTTTAATTTTGGCATGCATGCCCTCAACTCTGTTGGTAGTGGTCTGGCGGAAGTTCAGGGTTTGGTTAGTCCACGCTGACACAAACTTTTGACGGAACCGGTCCAACCAGTTATTCTTCGTGTAGGTAAAAACGTCTGAAAAAATATAACCAAAACTTGTCAAGCGTGTGTATGTAAACAAGTATGTATGTAATTATGTAAAACTACTTACCTAGCCGATCCATCTTTTCCAGATATGACTGAAATTGCCCCAAATTGTATTCGTATAGGGTTTCCGTCGCAAAGTCACACAGCCACCAAAACATTCGAACAAATTCCTTCCACTCCTTATCCGTGAACTCCTTCTTGCTGTTCCTGTTGATATTCTACGAGATATGAAACCGGCATAGATACTTGTACGCCTTTGGGAAAACCACATCACACGCGTTCATCAGCGCAAGGTCCCTGTCTGTCACAATCACTCGCGGCTCCATACATTTGTCCAACATAGACCTTATCCTCTCCAACAGCCAAATGTAGTTATCAATCTTCTCAGAAGAAATAAACGCATGGGCAATCGAAAACGACTGGTTTGTCGACGCCATACCCACTACCTGAACAAACGCCATATTGTACATGTTTGTATTGTAGGTGGCGTCAATCATCAGCACATGCGGGAATGCGCACCACATAGTATGTGAATGTTTGTGAACGAAGAAAATATCCGTGAGAGCCTTCGAGGTTTCATCCTCACGCGTGTAGTAGGTGAATCCTCTCTCTGTCAGAAAGTATTCGAGGTGCTCCATTGCACCTTTGGGAATGACTGCCTTTCCAGCATTCATCATCTGAGCCGCATTGTGTATATCTTTCAGGGTAGTCTTTTTCTCCGGGTTCTTTGAAACGATCATTCTCCAAATGCTACGCTTGGGAACATCATTCTCTGTCATCTCCCCGACCAGTTGTCTGTCATCCACAGAAAGCCTTCTGGCATATGGGTGACCCTCTAAGTGTTCAAAGGGAGTGTGGTTGTGCGTTGGGTTTTTCACCTTTAACCTCCAAACCCGTGTCCGAGATTCAAACACCCCTGTCAACTTAAACAGGCAGCCAATTTTTTTGCTACCCGTCTTCCTCACCAAAGCCACACTCTTATGCTCCCCCCCCCCCAAGAGTGCATTGAAATACAACCTTAACAAAAATAAGTTTATTAGAAAATAAGTTTATTTTTAATTTTTTTAAATAAATAATAATAATAATAATCGTAATAATAATAATAATAATAATAATAAAACTAATAATAATAATAATAGTAATAAAATAATCGTAAAAATAATAAAAAATACAATAATAATAATAATAATAATAATAATAAAAATAATAATAATAATCGTAATAATAATAATAATAATAATCGTAATAATAATAATAATAAAATAATCGTAAAAATAATAATAAATACAATAATAATAATAAATACAATAATAATAATAATAATAAAAATAATAATAATCGTAATAATAATAATAATAATCGTAATAATAATAATAATATTAATAATAATAATAATAATATTAATAATAATAATAAAAATAATAATAATAATAATAATAAAACTAATAATAATAATAATAATAATCGTAATAATAATAATAAATACAATAATAATAATAAATAGAATAATAATAATAATAATAATAAATACGATAATAATAATAAATACAATAATAATAATAATCGTAAAAATAATAATAATAATAATAATAATAATAATAATAATAATAATAATCGTAATAATAATAATAATAATATTAGTAACAATAATAATAATAAATACAATAATAATAATAATAATCGTAATAATAAATCGTAATAATAATCGTAATAATAATAGTAATAATAATAATAATAATCGTAATAATAATAATAATAATATTAGTAACAATAATAATAATAAATACAATAATAATAATAATAATCGTAATAATAATAATAATAATAGTAATAATAATAATAATAATCGTAATAATAATAATAATAATAATAATAATAATATTAGTAACAATAATAATAATAAATACAATAATAATAATAATATTAGTAATAATAATAATAATAATAATATTAGTAATAATAATAATAATAATAATAGTAATAATAATAATAATAATATTAGTAATAATAATAATAATAATATTAGTAACAATAATAATAATAAATACAATAATAATAATAATAATAATAATATTAGTAATAATAATAATAATAATAATAAATACAATAATAATAAAGTTTATTAATTAAAAATTAACAATACTCGTAGTAAAGGAGAAACGTAATCCTAAAGGTGTGTGACCCGAAAACCACTGGTGCACCCGTAGGGAATTAACCTTGACCAACGAAAAAACACGTGTTTTTAGTAATTAATTTATAAGCTAAGTTTATTGTTGCTTTTTAAATAACAATTTATAAAATACGCATTTGTTAATATCTTGAAAACAATAATGACTGAAATATATACCTTCACGAACTGTTCTCCTCTTTTCTTCGATCTTTTTATAACTATAACGTCACCATTTGCCATTCCCGTATCATGTACCCAATCGACCAACTCAACGCGTGTCGAAAACGTCCGGTCAGTCTCGAACCAAAGGTTGATCGGGTTAGGTCCTTCCTCCTGATCTTCTACCCGCTTCTCATCGACAACGCTGTCTTCATAGTGCGTACAGTCTTGTTCTTCAAATGTGTCATCACCATCGTTAGCGCCGTAAGTATAACCGTAGGCAGGTTGACTAGGCTCATCTTCAAATTCATATGGGTCCTTCCACTGTGTATTCAAGTCCAGTTCTACCGCATTATCACGGTAACGAATGCCAAACTGACCCTCCTCGACACTACTAGACCGACCCTGCCCGACATTATATGACAACCCCTCCTCGACATTATTATTATTATTATTAGAGTCGTAAGAATCACCGAAAATAAAGTCGTAATACGACATGTTATATATGTTGTGGACAAAGAATTGAAATCGAACGAGTTTATAATGAAACCTAATGAAAGCGAATGAATTTATAGCCAAAATCTGATGGGACCAGGCGCCTCGCTTAGGCCAAAGCGAGGCGTCTGGGTAATTAATTCGAGAGAGTATCAGGTTTAATGGTTAATCAGGGTTAATCAAACTATCAGGCGCCTCGCTTTGGCCAAAGCGAGGCGCCTGACTGCCTGATTAGAAATAAAGCTTCAGATTCCTCAAAACTATTATTCCAGACGCCTCGCTTAGGCCTAAGCGAGGCGGCTGGCTTAAGGGGTTAAAATAGAAGTTAGGGGGGTTTAATTAGAACGACCCTTCTAAATTTCATCTTGCCAAGGATTGAACATTGGACATCCCGTCCTCTTCTCTTTTTTTTTTTTTTGAACGATCAACTAAAGTATTGCCGGGTACTCTGTACGCGGCCCCCAATGGCCGAAAGGGGCCCCAGACGGCCTCTAGTACGTACGGACAGAGCCCTTCGGCCCACCCGTCTCCTGTTCCAGGGAAAACCCGGCCCACAAACCCGCCCGAAGGCACGACGGTAGTGAACCGGTAAAACCTGGAGGGATCAGAAGTCGAACCCATGACCACAAGGGTCAAGGGTCTCTCCATCACTTCTCAACCACCTACCCCACCACAAGGGTGGGGGTATCCATCACATGCCTCCTGTGGGAATCGAACCCGGCTCCTCCAAAGAAAGAACCGGCCCTTTTACCACTAGGCCACATGATCAGGATTCTCGTCCTCTTCTCTAAAAGACAAACGTCTTTACTACTAAATGTGCTAACCTCACATTTGCTAATATTATTTGTTTACTTGGCTAGTATTCATCAATTTTTTAGAAAGTGAAAGAGAACTGATAATTTAAAGAACTGATTTACATAGCTCCGATGGCTGTCATAAAAAAGCTGGAAGGGATCATGAAATCGTTTCTCTGGTCTGGGGCTTCAAATGTCCGGAAGATGCATTGGGTTTCTTGGGATTTGGTTTCGACTACGAAAGCTGATGGAGGTTTAGGTATTTCCAAACTTGTTGACGTTAATTTGAGCCTGTTGATAAAGTGGGCTTGGAGGTTTTATAATATGAAAAATTCTCTTTGGAGGCGTTTGATTGAAGCGATACATGGTGGGAAGTGTAGGTGGTCGCTCCTTCCTGACTCGAAATCCTTTGGGGGTTGCTGGCATAATATTGTGTCAATTTTGAATAAGATTAAATTGCAGGATAAATCTGTCCATAGCTGCATAAAGGTGAACGTGGGAAACGGTCTAGACACGAGGTTCTGGTTGGACCATTGGTACGGGGACTCTTTTCTTAAAGATAGGTGGCCGGAAATTTTTAAATTAGAAAGAAATAAGGGATGCAGAATTTGTGATAGATTTATTACGTCCGATGCGGGCGTCTCTTTCGCTGATCAGTGGAAAAGAGGCCTTCTTTCAGTGGCTGGGATTTCTGAGTTTCAGGAGTTATGTGAGGTTATGGGCAAGTTTGTGTTCAAATCTAATAATGATTCCTGGACATGGATGGTTAAGAATGCAGAGGACTTTTCGGTTTCTGCTGTTAAAAGATGGATGCGCCTAGGCAGGGATGTCAAAAGGTCTCAAACGATGAAATGGGTCAAATGGGTGCCAGCCAAAGTTAGCTTGTGCATTTGGAGAGCCGAGTTAAATCGGTTGCCTACTAGGGACAATTTAAGCAGAAGAGGAGTCGCTGTTCCTGATGCGTCTTGTTTGCTCTGTTCAGCTTACGACGAAACGGTCCAGCATGTTTTTATAGATTGTCGTTTGGCTTCGGCTATTTGGGCTGCAGTCGGTGCTTGTGTAAAGCTTGTCCGATTGACGCTTTTGATTTCAAAAACCTGCTCTCTATTGCCGATAATAGAGCTGCCAGTCCTAAAGGTAAACAAATTCTTAATGGGATTTTAATGATCTCAGTTTGGGCAATTTGGCAAGCGAGGAACAAAAAATTATTCGAAGATAAGGAGCCGAAGGTTCAAGAGGTGTTAGCTTCCATTAAATCTGTGTCGTTTTTGTGGTTTAGGAATCGCTCTAGTTATGGGTCTCCTCATTGGAAGGATTGGGTTGTATACCCCTTGTAACTGATGTTTTGTTTTCTTTGTTGGCGGCGGCTTCGTTTTTGAGTCCGCGCATGTTTTAATGAAAGTCGCTTTTTAAAAAAAAAAAAAAAACTGATAATTTAAAGTCATTTTTGGAACATGAAAAAATAGTTTAAGTAATTCAATATATCCATATAAAATATTTTGTACCAGATTTAAAGTATGTGTACATCTCGTTTTTGCTTAGGGGGACGGGCAACAAGTTTTGTTTACGGGTATTCCACTACTAGCACGGTAACATCGTCGTGGTGGGCACTGGTAGGGGTCCTGTTGCCCTTTTGCTGGTTATATCCAACGGGCGTAAAGTTTAGTTATTAAATGCAACGGTCCAAATTTAAAAGGTTAAAATATATGTTTTTAAATGCAACGGTCTTATTTTTTTTACCGTTATTTTCATTGACCTTTTAAAAACCTTGGTATATAAAATAAGGGAACGGTTAAGGTAGAAAAAAAACACAAACTCTCTCAACTTTAGATTAATTAAACTACTTTCAAGCACAAACAAATGGATCCAAGAAAATCAAAGAGTGTGGCAATGGGTAGGAGGGGATCCTCTAAATCAAGAGGACGGGGTTCCAGTAGTCGAGGTAGAGGTTCGGGGTTGAGCTCGGGTGCGCTGGAAGGTTATAGGCCCGTGATGAATTTTTCTACAAAGTCAACCACTCCAAGTACCAAAATCGTTTTACCAACAATACCAATAACGCAAACAACCCCAAAGCCAACCCCCACCCAAGTATGACCACGACTTGAATATGTATTCAAAACCGCACGACCACCTCAAAAGGTAAAACCTTGGATTTTGGTTTTGAAACGAAAAGAAGAAATCGCGGCGAAATACGATTAGGATCGTTATTGAGTGGAAGGCAAAGGCGACGAGTAGATTTTTTTATTTGTATGTTTTTTTTTTTTTAAATTGATATTCCTTGTATTTTTTTTATTAGTTAATGTATTTTTATTTTATTTTAAGTTAATGCAACGGTTATTTTACTTAATGAAACGGTTATTAAAAAAAACTAAAAAAAAATAATATTTCAGTAAAGTGAATCAGTTTCAATGAAGTAATCAGTGTGAAGTGATGTGACAGTGCAGAACTGATAGGAATAAGTGAAGTTAAAAAAAAGTGGGTTGCACCCCTGCCCCTTGGTAAAATGAATTATCCACCAATTTGGCTTTCGCTTTCTTTCACATGCACTTCCTCGAAAAAACTCAATAAAACACAAATACGTAGATATAGACACGGGATATAAGAGAATTGATTGAAAATTCACTCCACTACACACATGAAGACGAGTCAGACGATCGGTACTAAGAACCGGATGACTGATAATTTATTTTAAAACTTATTAAATAATATTTCTTAGTTAATTTTTTAGCCCTCAACCAACAACAGATAGAGGAGGATTTATTCAATCGCATAGTTTTGCAAAAATAAGTTGTATTTCGGTGAAGTGAAAGGTGTTCATTTCCGCATATTCAAAGCAAGTTGCAACTCTGAAGCTTTGTCTTTTCATTACATCTTTTGTATCCGGTTTTGCCACCTACAACCTACGAGTAAGAGAATATCCAACCGGCTGAACGATTTTCTGATCCGACCGCAGGTTGGGTAACAACCGGCCTAATTTTGTGATACGTCGCCCTTGGACTATCTCCCTAGTCTCTGATGTATCCTAAAAGATTCCTAGTACAATGCAGTATTTCAAATACCATATTACAAAAATTGTTATGAACCTATTAACAACCTCATGTCATGTGTATGAAAAGAGGTTTTGGCCCAACAAAAAGTTTTCACAAAACAGAGTGTCGATTTGGTTAGGCCCAATAAAAAGTGAGGCAATAGTCCACCAGCATCACTATTTTCAAAATTCAGGTTCAATGACGTTGCTTAGGCCCAATAAAGAAGTGAACTTCAAGTTGATGAACTTATCCTTTAAACTCATGTTTCATATTTATAACTAGTTTTTTTACCCACCACGTGCTGCAGCGGCGTGCGGTAGGGTAGACTAATTAAACGTATAACATGTGACTCGAGTCGTACGTATGAAACATATAAAATAAAGTACGAAAACGGACACCAAAATTACGTCAAAAATATAGTCAAACCAAAAAATTATACTAAAAAGTATACCAAATTTACGTTGAAATGTAGACTTACTCAAATTACACTTATTATGCGGTGTGATTAGGTATAGATTATTATCGACTCTTTACGTCAAAACGTTGAACAACTCGAATTTAATCGTTGAATAAGATGTATATATTTGACCGATTCGTTTTCAAGCAAAATTAACTCGACTTTGTGCCGACACATCTATAAAAAATAAACAGATAAGATGTTAGTTTTACGGTAGGCTCAAAACTTTAGAAACTTGAAGGGGCAAAGTGAGATTTGCAAAGTTAGAGGATTATTTTTAATATTATAGAGAATTTTGGGGGTAGAATGGAATGCATGTCAAAAGTTTAAGAGTTAAAAAGAATTTAGAAAGGACGCCTTTTTGTTAAGAATTAGAGGGGGCATTTCTGTCAAGCTAGAAAGTTGATTTTTATCAAATTATAAACTTAAGGGGTGAGTTATGTCATTTTAAAAAAGTTGAAGGGTGGTATATCTTGTGTCTAGGGTTGTGCAAAGGGTCAGGAACCGACCCGGACCCACTAGAACCGTATACCCTTTTATTGTTGAAATAAGGAACCACGAACCGAACCTTAAAAGACTATGTGGTTCTGGGTCCTAAAGGTTCTCATGGGTCGGGTAAAGGGTCTGACCCTCTAGAACCTTTTAATGTAATAGGCTTTTAGAGGGTTACATATTCTTATTCTTTTATCATGCTCGTAAAAGAGTTCCTCCGTATAGTTCTAACAACAGTTCACGGGTTGCCTTTTTTAATCATTTTTCGTTTCTTGACATATGTTTTGGTAACAATTTTGTCATTCTTAATCATTCAAAACATTAGGTGAATATGTTATGGATACATAATAAATACACACATACACACATCAAAGCGACATACATAAATATTTACTTCAATTTTGGATTATATATATATATATATATGTATATTATAATAGGGGATGGATATTATGAAAACCCACTCTTAGAGTGGAAACCATGAAAACTCTATCCTAGCCATCCATTTCATTGGATCAATGGATGAGATCAATTTGAAGACTTTTTTGTTTGAAATAATATTTTTATAATTGATAAAGTATACATAAGGGTAGAAAGGTAAAGTTCCTTTATGAAGATAATATTATTATAATAACACTCTCTCTCTATCTATCAATAGTCATAACACCACCATAAATTCCCAATACATTTACATCAGTTGAGAAGTTGTTATGAACAACACTACAAGGATGAGATGAGTTCGAATGGTAAAATGTTTGAAGGTGGAGATGAGATGCTAAAATCCATGGATATGAGGAGAAGGGTATGAAGGTGAGGAGGGATTTAGATGATAATAGGGGAATGGGGTAGGGTGGGTTATTAAAAAGATGCTTCAAACTTGGGGGATTGTGTATGAGAACATGGGGGTTTGTGAAAGTTAGTACAGATTGTACTTGATATGGAAGGATGGTTGACAATGACAAGGGGTTAAAATTACTTGACTACCCCTAAAATAATAATATAAATCATTTTTGGATTGGGTGATGTGGCACCATATTAACCACATACAAGGTTTTCATGGTTTTCACTATAACATGGGTTTTCTTCATATACTTACACTATTATAATATATCACATCTATGCATATACATCAAGCCGAAAAATATTTAAAGAAAAATACATTGTTATTTTTATAAATAATATTTTTTTTTAATATTGTATTAACATTACGTGAAATCGATTACAATAACACGTAAAAAAGAATAATGAAAAGTCTAAAAAAGAGTATTGTTTTATTTTCCTGTTTACAATACATATCTATTGGATTATTTTTATAAAAAAAAATTTCATGCATTGTCAATCTATTAATAAGGTATGGTCTAATTAAAATACAAATGGTTCTTGTAGTTCTTATATTAGAACCGTGGGTTTAGAACCGACCCGACCCGGAACCGATAATTCATATAAATCTAGAACCGCGAACCGACCCATATATTTAAAAGGGTTCGGGTCCAAGGTTCTCGTGGGTCGGCTCTAAGGTTCTCGTGGGTCCGAACCATGAAATGCTTACCCCTACTTGTGTCTTGTTCTTTTTATTTTTTTATTATTGTTCTCTTTTTCATCTTGATGTTGCCTGATTCTTTTCATCTCCAGTTAACAATTTCAATATACGAACCGTTTGTCCAACACTTGTAGCCTAGTTGGTTGAGGGCCTAAAGTTTCCTATGGGAGGCTTGGGTTTAATTCCCACTAGCTACATTTGGAGGACATTGGTGGAGGGGAAATGAAGGATGACCCGGGCATTGGCTTGGGTTCGAGTCCTGATCCCGACCGGTTTTACCGACTATTTCACCGTCGTGCCTTCGGGCGGGTGAGTGGTCGGGTTTTCCCGGTAATTGTTGGCAATTGGTGGCCCGGGTACTCTCGAGTACCTGATTCGCCAAAAGGGTGTCCGAGAGTGCTCAGAATTGATTTGTTGACCGTTCAAAAAAAATATACGAACCGTTTTGCGGCAGTGTTGCTGAGCTACCGCATGGGGCACCCGAGTACCTTTATATCAGCTCGAGCCCGAGTTTTACTCATGAAATCATGAGTTTTTTTTTTTTTTTTTTTTTTTTTTTTTTTTTTTTTTTTTTAACGGCCATGAAATCATGAGTTAAGTTAAAGCGTTGTTTCGAGTATTTTTATTTCTTTTCGGTCAATGACATTCTAAAGATTGTTTCGAGTTCGAAGTGGTCGGGGGTTAAGAAAATGGCTCTACAAGGTATTTTAGTGTTAACGTGCTGGCGGCTATGGAAGGCAAGGAATGAGAAGATATTCAAAGATCATAGCAGGAATGTGGTGGAAATTGTTTCGGATATTAAAGCGTTGGGTTTCCTTTGGTTTTCTAATAGATGTAAAAAGGGATCGGTGGGTTAGAACGATTGGAAAGAGTTTTATTTTAAGGGCTGTTTGGTTCACCTCTTAATGGTTCATTAAGAGGGAACCTCTTATTCGGACAGAGGTTGGAGCTGTTTGGCTGCAAAAATCCCACCCTCTTAATGATTCAGTTAAGTCTGCCCACTACAGCAACTTATCAATGCTGAATAAAAAAAAGACCTCTTCACCCTCACCCTCACCCTCATTCACAGCTCATTTCCCTTAACCAAAACCCTACCCTTTCATCTCTGATCTCCCTCCCGCTGCCCCTCAACCTCCGGCCGGCCCTCTTCCCTTTCTTCCACCGGCACACATGTTTCCGGCGACGAAGACACTGGAGCACAGACCAGAGCTCTGGTTCTGATCTTCTGATTATTATTATTTTTATTATTTGAAAAAATGGAGTTGAAGAGATAAAGAGAGAGAGAGAGAGAGGAGAAGAAAGAGGTGAATGATGATAGGTGATGATGATGAAGATGGTGGTTGGGTATGGATCTGTAACAGAGATGGTGCTTGGGTATGGAGGATATGTGAAGAAGAGAGGGTTGGGTATGGATCTATGAAGATGGTTTGGCTGGGGTTGTACAATAATAATTATTAAACAATAATAATATGTGAAGATGGTTGATGGTTCAGTTGTATAACGTTCAAAAAAATTGGTTTATAAACAATAATAATAAAGAATAATAAAGAAATAATAATAATTGATGTTTGGTGTGGTTGTGTATATGTGTTTTTTTAAATAAAAACTAAAGATTTTTATCAAAATAAGGTGAGGGGTAAAATAGTAATTTTGTAAAGTTATTCAGAGGTTTAACCAAACAACAGTTATTGGTTCAGCACTTACTGGTTTAGAGTCTTTTATCCATTCAGACCTCTTTCTGATTCAGCACTTACTGGTTCAGCACTTGCCAAACAGCTCCTTAATGTGATGTAATTGGTTGTAGTGGGGTTCTCCGTCTTGGAGATCTTCTTTCGTTTTGTTTGTTTAATGAAATTTGTCTTAAAAAAAAAAGTTAAAGTTTTAGTAATAAGTTAAAGCCAAAGCGATTTAAAATTAAGCAAATTGACCTCAAGATTTATCATCGGTGTGACAGTTGTGACGTGGATATCAAAAAGGTTGTTGTCGTGATTGGTTATAAAAATAAGGACAATGTTGGAAATTCACTTGCTAAATGATGCTACATGAGTGGCTGACTTCCTATGGGGTGGTGGCTATTCTTTTATATTATTTTTTGAACTGCAAAACAATAGTGTCCCAAAAATACAAAATTCCAAAACTACCCTCACTTTACAAGAATCTCCACCGAGCCCATCGCCAATCACATTGTGTGTATACAACAACTTGTCATCGTAGGAATCACTAAAGATACCCTCTAGGCCCATTCCCCACATACCCACCTCATACCCATGACCCACCCACTACGTTGTAATGACCATTGTGCCCTTTGAGTGTTGAAGATGCATGCCCAATTGTCCACTACAAGCAAAGGGGTTCTCTTCCAACTTTGCTTCAAATAAACTCAAATATTAAATTATTGGTAAGGTAACTAAAACAAATATATTAGCAGTGCATATTGTTTTTTTTTCTTAAACGGCACAACAAGCTTAACATGTGAAGGCAGCTCATCAACATGGCGACGTCAGCTTTATTATAACAGAAAGAACTCGTTAAAAAGGTGAAAACACTTGGGTCATAGCTTAGTGGTAACACTAACTGTCTAACTGATGTTTGGATAAAATACTCAAGTTCAAACCTGGTAAAAAGCATTTAATGGGGATGTAAAAAAGAAGTGTAAAAAATGGAGGTGAAAAATAGGGGTGTTCAGAATTCGATTCGGATTCGAAAAATTCGAAATTCGATTTAGTTCGATTCGATTACCAAGAATTCGATTCGTTTGTTAAGAATTCGAATTCGATTCGAATTTGAGTCAAGTAAATCGAATACGAATTTATGATTTTAAATTCGATTCGATTCGAAATTCGAATAAAAAATATACATGTATATTTTTTAAATATATATATACACACATACACATTATTATATACACATTGAAAAAAAGAACTTCTAAATTTTGGTCAAACTCTAAGAACCCGTAGTGTCTACAACTTTTACCATAACCATATTTTACATATTTAACTTATACATCGTAAAACTCTAACAAACTATACTATCTACTATTTTTACTATTCCCGTATTTGACATATTGTTGTTTATCAATTTTGTAAATTTGTATTTTATATGTTAAAAATAATGAGTTTGTATTAGTTTTAAAACTAAAAGTAAAACAATTTATTATTTATGGTGAATTTGAACTAAATCGAATACGAATCGAATACGAATTCAAGTAAGTATATTAAAAATTCGAGAAATTTGATTCGAATAATTCGAAAATTCGTTATTCGATTCGTTGAACACCCCTAGACTGAAAACACTATTTTTCTTTCTCCGTTTCAATTAAACAATACTCTTTTATATTTTCATCATTACTTTTTTTCTCTTTTTTACTTACAACCACTTTCAAAAGTTATAAAAAAAAATTATAAAGATGAACAACATCCCATCAAAATTTAGAGAGTCTTAGTTTAGTAATAGTAAATAAATTCATAGTAACATATTAAAAATATTATATATGGATTTTGGTTAAAGAAAATTCCTTTTAATTCTATAATTCGTATATTATTTATGTGTGAATGCATAATTATAGACCACGAACCTTCATACAAACAATTCAGAAAGCATAAATTACTTATATATAATTAATTTTTCTAGAAATTCGAGGCCATTCTAGAAATGAAGGCCTAAATCCGTTGTTTTATTTAGTTCTCTCTTGAACCATCCTAAACCCCTTGTTCAGAACAGAATGTCTTTTCATTGCTCATGTATTTCCATACCTCGGCTTAAACTAGATTTCAATTGTCTATTGATAGAAACAGAACAAAGCACTTTCACTAACAGTGGCGTAGCTTAGTAGGGGCGGGCGGGGGCGGCCGACCCCCCCAATTTTCGCGCAGAAGTTCCAGTTATATGGTATTCGTATAGAAAATTTTGGACATATAGGGTTTCGACCCCCAGAAACTTGGTTTTTCGACCCCCGAAACTAGTGACTTCCAACCCTCCGAACCTTCGGGTCAAGCTTCGCCACTGTTCACTAATACAACGAACTTGTCTTTTTATGTATGTTATCAAAAGAATCATACCTTCAACTCATAATTTCGTCAAAAACAATCTCAAGGGCATTATAGTCACCAAACCCAGTAATGGCACTTTCGTAATTCAACCAAAAACACAGGGACACATACGAGTATTCCAAGAAAATCACATAATAATAGATTCAGAGGTCGTTGAGAATAATATCAGGGTATAAATACCTGTCGCTGTTCCATTGCATCTCCTCCGTCTGCATTTCATTTGTTTCTCTCTCTACAATATACTCTCTCTCCTCCCTACACAAATCTCGTCATAAAATGGGAGAGGAGAAACCAAAGCCAATCGGCGGCGTTTGGCCGACCGTTAAGCCGTTTGTTAACGGCGGAGCTTCCGGTATGCTTGCTACCTGTGTCATCCAACCTATCGATATGATCAAGGTATTATTATTATTATTATTATTATTATTATTATTCAGATCTGTTAGTAAGATGAATATTAGGCTCTCGAAATTGTAACAGTTTGATGTTTAAGCTCCTTATTGATAGATGTAGGTGTTCGATCTAGTGTTATTGATGTAGATACTCTGTGGTTCAGGATGTGTATAAGTATAATCAATAATGAAGCACATTGCTGTTGAGATGAAAAATTAGGTACTCGTAATTGTTATTGTTATTGTTATTGTTTGATGTTTTAGCTTCTTAGTGATAGATGCAGGTGCTTGATCTTGTGTTAGGTTTTCAATTCATGATGTAGATGCTCTGTAATTCATGATGTAGTAATTTGAATGACGGATTTTGGCGTTGATGATATGTTTTCAATTTTTTTTTTTTGTCATGCAATTGAGGTGTTCGAAGATATGCTTGAACTGGCTTTATCGAAATTCTTTATAGTAAATCGGTAATTTAGTTCGATTGTATGTTGGTAGAGTTTAATGTACGATACGTGTTAATTTTTGGGGATAGTTTCGAAATATATATTTGTTTGAGTTCGATGATTCTGCTCTTAGTGGCGGATCTAGAAGAAGAATTCAGCGGTATCCAGATTTTTTATTTTTTTATCGTACATTCAGGGTGTTTTGCACTTCACCAAGAAAGTTGAGAGGTATCCTTGGCACCCCCTGAGCCCTTAATAGATCCACCCCCTGAATCTGGTGTTCTTTGATTTGAATTGTATATCGTGTTGACTTATTTATTTGAGTGACGTCATGCGCTATTTATAGGTGAGGATTCAATTGGGTCAAGGATCTGCAGGCGAGGTCACAAAAACTATGCTGAAGAATGAGGGAATTGGTGCCTTCTATAAGGTTTGGTCTCTTTATGGTCCTTCAGTTTTAAAATGGTACACGTGTGTGCGTGTGTGACTAAGTGTATTATTTTGAGCAGGGTCTATCTGCTGATTGCTTAGACAAGCTACATATACGACTGCCAGACTTGGTACATTTAGGTACAATCATTGATGAATATACTGGCACACTGCTAGTCTGCTACGCATGTTTCAGTAGTTATTATTTTGACCTTTGAATTACTTGATAGGATTCTGACCAACAAGGCACTTGAGGCCAACGATGGAAAGCCACTGCCTTTATATCAGAAAGCTTTATGTGGGCTGACAGCCGGAGCAATCGGAGCTTGTGTTGGAAGCCCTGCTGATCTGGCACTGATCCGTATGCAGGCTGATGCAACTTTACCCGCTGCCCAACGTCGTAACTACACAAATGCATTTCATGCTTTGTATAGGATTAGTGCAGATGAAGGTGTTCTGGCTCTCTGGAAAGGTGCAGGTCCCACAGTTGTAAGGGCTATGGCATTGAACATGGGAATGCTTGCTTCTTATGATCAAAGTGTGGAGTTCTTTAAGGATAATCTTGGTTTTGGTGAGGCCGCTACAATTTTAGGTAAGACTGAGCTCTGCTTAATTCTAATTTGGGAAAATCGCACATAATAGAAACTTACTCAAAAATAATTTAAGCAGCCAATATACATGTTATCACCGAGTGTAGCATCGAATTACTTGTTCAACTAGTAGCCGGTCACTTTTTGCTGATTCCTATGGAGTTGCTCATATGACATCTGATCTGAGTCATTTGACATTTTTTCAAACTTTTAAATAATAATATTCACATATGTTCATATCATGTGATGATTAGCAATACTTCATCAGCAATTAACATGTAAAATCATTTAACATGAGATAGGTTGTTAAAATCGTTAAAGAAATATAAGCTGGTTTTTATTTTGCACCATCAAAATTACTATAATGGACCTTCAAATATTGCTCAAATACCATAAAAGACGAGTTCGGGTCATCTTGTCTTGTGGACCTAAAACGTTCTATCAAGATATTGTGATGATTTCTGGTGTTTAATGCAGTAATCTCGGTGTCTTTTTTGGAGTATAACTAGAGGTTTTTCGCTTATGTTTTTCTTTTTCAGGGGCCAGTTCTGTATCAGGGTTCTTTGCTGCTGCCTGCAGTTTGCCTTTCGATTATGTGAAAACTCAAATACAAAAAATGCAGCCTGATGCTGAGGGAAAATTCCCCTACACAGGATCTATGGATTGTGCCATGAAAACCCTCAAGGCTGGTGGACCCTTCAAGTTCTATACAGGATTTCCAGTATATTGTGTTAGGATTGCACCACACGTCATGGTACTCTCTCTTCGTCAAGTTCTATATTTATATGAAAAAGATAGTTACGCGAGCTTTACTTGTGAAATGAAAAAAGTCCTTAGGGTTATTCAACAATTGCTCTAAAACCAGTGTATGATTTGGAAAAGAACTATTGGCTCTCACTCTTTTTCAAGATTAGTCCCTAAACTTGATTCTGCATGATAAAATTTTGTCAACTTACTAATATAGATCGTTTATTATGTTTTATAAATTAAGGAGTTCAATCATGCAAAAACAAAGTTTATAGACTTATCTGCACATAAGTCGATGGCTATCGCTTTATTTTGTTCAAAGTTCAAATTTACGGGAAATTGTCGAAAGACTTCTGCTGAATTTTGCACACAAGTTCATAGACTTTATTGTTTCATGATTAAGCCCTTGACTTTAAAACTTAGCGATAAAGTCCATAGCCTTTCTGCATGATTAAATCCACTACTTGAAATGACATTTTTATTTAGTTTTTAGTTTTTTTACATGATCAAATTTTGGATGGAGAAAAAAAGATTTGATCTTAAAATTTAAAGGGTACATGTTTCTGATTGGTGGATTTGCGGTGTTACAGATGACATGGATCTTCCTCAACCAAATTCAGAAACTGGAGAAGAAAGCTGGGTTGTAAATTTTTCTTGCAGGAACACAAAGACGTCAAGCGAATAATACCAGATTTTGGTTACTTGCACAAGTGAAATTGTGCAAGTCTTATGAGTTATACTTTTTGAAACGAAACGGTAGAATTGTTGTAATATCCTTTGAACTACAGTTATTTAGGATAGGATTGATTCATCTTTGGGGTTTTATCCCCTGACATACCAGCAAGAATCCAGCTCCTGGATTGTGCCATTTATGATTCAATTTTAGTAATTGATAACCATGTGGACTGTGGAGTGGCTTCACTTTTATGCATTGATTATCACTCGATTTAAAACTTTTATTATGTGGGTACTTGATATGTGATTTGTCTTGATAACCATTTGAGGTGTACTGATTTTGTCTTGTTTGAAACTCATTATCAAAAGTACCAGAAATATGGTTTCTAAGTTTAGCAGGATTATTTGGTACAAGGCTCATTGTTAGGCTGTTCACCAGCCGAATCGAGTCGAGCCAAAGTCAGCTCGGCCCAGATGGTCAGATACCTTGTTTGGATTGGGTTCAAGAGTCAGTGCTTGGGTTTCCTACTTTTAGATAGAAGTAAACTATTTATGTTTTATGTTTATGTATTAGGCGAAAAATCAATGTGGTAGCTGTATATATTACTGGAAAAAAAATACACGACTTACACAGACTATTCGAGCTAATGAGTGAGCCAATCGCCCAACTTGGCTTGAGTGTGATTTTTTTACAAATCGATCTGATTTTGAGCAACTTTTTCTGAGTTTCCATTAGCGAGTTTCAAGCAAGCTTCGAGCCACTTGCTATTTGCATAGCTTTACCCATGGACATGTGATACCTTGCAGGCCAATGCCATAGTCAAGTCATATTCACAGTTCAAAAATATACCAAATACCCAAATTAATCTCCCCCCCCCCCCCCCCCCCCCTGCGCGCACAAATATCAATTCACCATTGTAAGTTTAGAAAGATATTGATGTAAAGTTATGAACTACCAAGTCAAAATGCACAAAACCTAGTATATTCATACCAAATACATGGAAATCTTAAGCTTATCTTAATAGATAATGAATGAACAGCAACTCCTCAACGAGGATAATTGATATAACATCTCAATCCTGACATCAACCTACGTCGGTCTTAGATGCACTAGACTAGAAGCAAGTCCTTGCAAATGAGAATCAAGTACTTCAAAATCAACCTTGACACCAACCATCATAGTAATGGAGTAAATGAGTAATGGTGATCTATCACCTAATTAAGATGTCACATTGAAAACAAGTACTCACAACCGAGAAGCAAGTATTTCCATCTCAACTTGGACTACCACATATAACAATTAGACATTGTAGTTACAGTTTTACACTCACATAAGGGTGGTGGGAGTGCTTGTGACTCTTACCACACTTGTCAACCACTCACTTCTCTACATCAGCAGTACATTAACTTTTCTCACTATTTGTCTTTTACTTGTCACAACTTGTCAAATCGTTGGAAATACTACACGCTTCTCGTACCACAACTAATTTTAAATTAAATATAAGATAAATAAAAGTTAGAAAAACTATGATTGGCATAATTTTGATATAGAGACCCACCCAACACTTCCTTTCTCTCGGCATCAATGACAAATGTTTGCCCCTCCTTATCGCCTCCACCGCTTACCGAACCAGTTTCCAATCTGTGTAGAGTGGTGCTCGTTGATCCATTGAACGTCACTGAGTCCACTCCCACAACCCTAATTACTCAACTAAAAATGTTTGAAATATGATTTTATTATACCCAAAAGCATAAATATTTATACATAAACTTAGGTGTGCGAACGAGCCGAGCTACTCGAGCTCGGCTCGAAAAATGCTAGAAACAAGCCGACCCTAACCAAGACCCAGCCCGAGCTTCGGTTATCAAGCTCGAGCCGGCTCGCGAGCTTTAACGAGCATACAATATCTATAATTTTTAATTAATATATTAACAATATATGTAATTAATAATAATTATATTTTATGAAATTATGAAAAAAACATAGCTAAATTATATATAAAATAATATCTATAGTTAATATTAATTAAAATTAAAAAATAAATAATAAACGAGCCGAGCTTGAGCCGGCTTGGGCTCGAACCGTTTGCACTATATAAAAGTGACGTCATGCATAATACGTAGTCCAAAATATTAAAAAAATCGAACTGATTATTATTATTATTATATAATAAAATTTCACAGTTGCATGGATACACTTAAACCTGCAGTCCTTCGTCCTTATCCACTAATCTTCCACCAACCACCACCGACCACCGTCATCTAAAACAAATGTCACAAACCACCGACAACCACCGTCTAAAATTCGTCGCCGGAGCCGACGCCTTCGGCTGCGCCATAAAAGACCTTCTAATCAACCACCTCCGTTCCCTCAACATCGAAGTCCAAGACCTCGGCACCGACAACCACTACACAATCGGCTCCAAAATCGGCCACGTCATCACCACCGCCATCAACTCCGGCGACACCACCACCCGCGGCCTTTTAGCCTGCGGCACCGGCGTCGGCGTCTCCATCTTCGCCAATAAATTCCCCTCCGTCTACGCCGCCACTTGCCTCACCCCTGATGACGCCATCAACGCCCGTTCCATCAACAACGCTAACGTCATCGCCTTCTCCGGTATCTCCGCCAACCCTAACACCGCCGTTCAAACCCTTAATAACTTTATCAACACTCCGTTTAAAGCCCCATGCCCTGCCTCTAACAATAAACCCTGGCCTGATAATATCCAATCATTTCTAGACAAATCTGTTACAGAAATGCCCAAAATAGGAACACTAAACCCTAACCCTAACCCTAACCCTAACCCTAGGTTTTCAAATTGTTGTTCAATATGTGATATGGCTAATGGGAGGGAGTTTAAGGCAGTGGATATAATGCCAGGGGGGAGTATGAGGATAATTAGGGAATCGCCGACGTCTGCGATGGTGCGGTTTACGGGCGGGAGCGTAGAGCCGGCGCATCATCATGAGTATGGGCATGATGTGGTGGTGATGAAGGGGAGGAAGGTAGTGTGGAATTTGAGTAAAGGGGAGAGGTATGAGTTAGGGGTAGGGGATGTGTTGTTTACACCTAGTGGTGATGTGCATAGGGTTAAGTATTTGGAAGATACTGAGTTTTTTATTAGGTGGGATGGTCATTGGGATATTGTTTTGGATGAGGATCTTGATGCTGCTATTGCTAGTTTAGAGAATGTATGATGTGGTTATTGCGGTTTCATAATGGCGATTATCGGACTATAGTTGTTGTGATTGTGGTGTAAAGAGTTTTGTTTGTAAGTAAGTGTTGGATGGAAATGATCATGCTATTGGTATTGCTGTTGCTAATTATGTGTTAAGTGTATGGTGTTGGGTTTATGCTTTACAATGTGAGTGTTGTGGTTTGAAATGGCGGTTATCGTTGTCGTTGTGATTGTTGTGCAGAGTTGTGTTGGTGTCTTATGATGTTTGTGGAATGTGTTTTAGTCTTTGTTTGAATGTTGTAATGGAATGTTGTAGCATTTCATGTTGATGGTATGATATGAATCTGTGTTCTGTTAATGGATCCCGCATAGGGGGGGGGGGGGTCCGGACTTGGCCTGCAACACCTATTGGTCCGTGGGGATGATGTCCTCAATTTCGGACCATGCCACATCATTGGCGTTGTAGATGCTCTAAGTATGTATGCCGCTGCCGCTAGTCTTGGTTAAGAATTGATAATGCAAAACTGAGTGTGTTTGCCACCCCTTTTGATCTTGGTTGTTGTAGCCACAACTGATCTAGCCACTAGGTAGTTGATCACAAGTCTTCCATCTCAACCTGTTTACTAAACCCTTGAGCCCAATAAACAACTATAAACTTTGTACATCATGTTTTAAGAGTTATTAACAGAATTGTGTATTTTAATCATATTCACATCTGGAAACTTTGATGTATTGAAACTATAGCTTTGAAGGCTCGTACTTTAATAACTTGTACATCATCACACAAACTCGGTTTTGAATTAACTATATATCAAAATGTAGATAGAAATAAGTACGTCACAACTCATAAATCATAAAATTATACATCATGGTTTCTATCTTCTTAAAAATCTATTTCACGAAATATATTGTTAGGTATCAACACCGGCTTTTCATTCATTACTCACACATTTAAAGACACAACTACAATCTTAACTAATCTCATGCATGACAATAAAACAGGTGTCGATAACTTAGCCTGTATTCATCGGTAACCCAAATACTTGTTACTCATCAGGTTAATTGGTATCAAGTAAATACCCATTTGTGGTAGCATATCCTTAAAAAATAACCATTGGTATATGTGTTATCCGAAACTCGACCTTAATCACAGAGTTATCTTTTGATCCCTATATGACGTCCTCAATTGGCTAGGGATAAACCAATCCATCTGACTTTTAGTGTGGGTCACTGGTTTTGTCCTGCTCGGATTCATCAGGAGAGTGATAATAGCTCTCGACCGGTGATGCGTTCATCGGATAGACATTAGTTAGGCACATTCACCACCTTAATCCGCTGAGTTCGTCCCAATGAAGTGTTAGGATGGCTAGCAAACTCAAGCATTCAAGTACAAACCCTAGCATTACGACTATCGAACATTTGGTCTGTGACACTCTCCTTCCACCGGTTCATGCATTTCCTTGTGCATGCCTAGCAATCCCATACTTGCTTCAGCATGCCGACGAGCAATGCATCTTTACCCCTTAATGTATTTTGGCTTCACTTTAATTTCCTGGATTCTGGGATGCTCGTTGAAAAGTGATCCTGACGTGCGGCAACCACCTTCACCCTAGATCATCCTGATCCTTCACTTGGGTTGGTCCATTACCCTTTCCGGCTATCATGCATAGCTCCATAGATTTTAGCAGCTACCTAGCGGTGTAACAAATTTTCTATAGCAACATGTTACCTTGACACTCCCGAGGAATGAAGATCATCATGCGCACTCTTCGAGCACCGCCACCCAACAACGTTGACTTGGACCTTCTCCCACTACCATAGTTAAGCCATATGTTGAAGTTCTTTCGGGATTAGATTCACATTTCAAACTACCTGAGAATCGTTCTACTCTGATACCACTTTGTCACGGGGTTATCCTTAGATCCCCGTGTGGCTTCCCTGGTTTCTGGGGACAAGCCAATCCATCCCACTTTTAATCTGGGTCACTAGTTTCGTCTTGCCTTGGACTCATAGGAGAGCGACAATAACTCTCGACCAGTGGTGCATTCGCCGGAGAGACATCAGCTAGGCACGTTCACCGCCTTATTCAGCTGAAGCCATCCCTTATAGCGTTCAAATACAAACCCTAGCATTACGACTATTGATCCTTTGGCCCATGACATTAAGCTCACTTACAAAAACGCCTTTAAATGTCAAATATTCAACTTTGTAAGACATTATTTGTCATATTTTTTAAAATACAATATAGTCATTTCTTATGCAGGTACACAAGATCAGGTAATCAAGAAGCCATTACATAATTCCACACCAATCTAAAATTAGTGAATTTTTTAAAAGTAACTCCATACTCAATTAATTTTTATTACCCAACCCGAATTTTTTATTACCCAACCCGAAATTAAGCGAATTGTTAACCGAAATTGAATGAAAACTCCACGAAACCACACCAAATACCGAAAACTGAATTAATTAGAAAACTGGTTATCGGTTTTTTCTTATACCCTTGATTAATCTAAATTAACCGAACTAAAACATTCATATGTTGATATATTTCTAGCTTTTATACATAGTGTTTTTAGACCTAGACCGGACCAGTTGGTCGGACCGGTTCGGGTCAAGGTTGAACCGAGCATGCATTGACGCGGTGGTTGGACCGGCGAACCGATGGTCAGACCGGGAATTTTGCAATTTTTGGAATTGCTTTTTATTGTTTTGCCGGTTTGTTGGACCAGTCGGACCGGTGACCATTTAAAGCGGTTCATTAATGTTTAAGAAAACATTTTAGCTCAAGCTTGGTTTCGGTTAATAACCAAACCAAAGACCTACAAATCTATCTATCTATACATATAATAAACCAAAGTCATTTTAATGACATGACACTTAAAGAAGTATTCTCTTCCTTGAGTGTGCCATGTGTCATCCCATGTGACAATGAGATATTTTAGGAAAAAATAATTTAAAAACAAAATTGGATTTTTCACCCTCATGTTTCCTCCCATAATTTTTAAACAATATCTTTGATATACGAGATTTTTTAAAGAAAAAAATTACACCAAATTAACGAGCGTTTTATTATCTTTCCAACGAGTACCATAGTGCTATATAAAAAACGGAGAAATTTTTTTGTGGGGTTTTGTTCATACAGGAAAAAAAACACAAAGTGTTCAGGTAAATCATTAATCATGTCTAGACAAGTCACTAATTATGTTTAAATCAGTAAATGTGATTCATTTTTCAACCAGAGCCGAATAGGTTAATAAAGTTATACGTTGTTTTAAGTTAGGTATCAATATTAGTATGTTAGAGTTGTACATTTGTTTAGTCTTTAGGATAGGTGTTAATATTAGAGTTACATTAAAGTTCTACATTCTTTTAGGTTAGGTGTTAGCATTGAAGTTGTACATTGTTAATTTGTTTTAGGTTAGATATTAATATTAGAGTTATACATCAATCTATTTCATATGTAAAATTGATGTATCATATTAAATTTCTCAACCCGGGATGCTCCCGGAGTATAATCTAGTATATTATAAAAGAAAGTCATTTTAATGACATGACATTCAAGGAGACATTCTCCTCCTTGAGTGTGCCATGTGTCATGCCATGTGGCAAATTAAAAAAAAAAACAAATAATAATATAAAATCTAATCTACTAAATTTAAATTGAGTTATTTTAGGAAAAAAGAATTTAAAAACAAATTTAAATTTTTTTCTCTTATGTTTCCTCCCATAATTTTTAAACGTTAACATCTTTTATATATGAGTTTTTTTAAAGAAAAAAATTACACCAAATTAACGAGCGTTTTATTATCTGTCCAACGAATACCATAGTGCTATATAAAAAACGGAGAAAAAAACGACTATTTTTTGTGGGGTTTTGTTCATACAGAAAAAAAACACAAAGTGTTCAGGTTATTCATTAATCATATTTTTTCTTTTAAACCAGGTTCTTATCTACGATGTTGAAATTCAGCCCAATCGTCATGCTTTCATTGGAATTTTACTCTTCTAAAGATGCATAGGTATACTTCATCAAGAGAAGCTAGGAGAAAGAATCGTGCAACACTACAACACATGATGTCACCTTATAGCAAGGTTATTTTTTTATTTATTTAATTATAAGAGTAATAAGTACTACTATTAGTATTAGTATTATTAGAATTGTTATATTTTCCAACCCCGGGACGCTCTCGGGGTAAAAGCTAGTTAACCGAATAACCCAAAAGTTGATTAGTTAATAAAATAGACTCCGATTAAAGTTTTGGTTAAGATTAATAACCAAACCTAAAGTCTCACAACTATTAACATTTCCGCTCAAGCCTTCTGCTTAAAAAAGAAGAAGAAGAAATCAGGTTCCATGCCTTTTCTTTAAAACAATCCGTTTTATTGGATAAATTTCTGATTCTAATATTGTCCATATGTTTTTCTTATGTGTTAGCTAAGAATCTAATTAAGATGGTAATGTGATGAACTAGGGTTTTGATTTTCCCTTTGTGTAAATTAAATTACATGTTTTATGTTATGTAATTGTTGCATTTAATGGCTGTTAAATTGTCAATCTTTTTTGCATTTCAATTCAGTTTTAGTATTGAGATTACTAAACAGTTGCAGAGTGTGTGGTGATCAGTTTTAATATTTATGCAGTTGTGGTTTGTTCAAAATCGATAAGCGTAAGCCGAGTAAATTTAGTAATAGGAAATTTAGAATCGAATCCGTATTGACCCGAACCAAATATGACTAGTTTTAAATCGGCCCGTCCTCACCGTTTCCTGACCCGCCCGTCTTGGTTTTAAAAAGCGCTAGGCGCACAAAAGCGACGAGGTCTAAACGCATCGCGCGAAGCAAAAAGCGTGGGATTTTCGTACCCGAAGTGCACACTAATTGTCTAATTATATAAATAAGGTTTTTATATGATTTTACCTATATGTACAAGCCAAAAACACTAAGGTACGACATTTTTATGCATAAAAATACTTTGTGTACGAGAGGCGTGCGCCTCAGGGCCAAAAGCGACTGAAAAAATGTCAAAAAAGTGCACTTTTTCTGCGCCTTTGGGAAAATGGGTATGCGCAAAGCCCTAAGGCGCCCTAGGCTGCGCCTTGATGCGCCTCGCGCTTTTTAAAACCCAGCCGCCCGTTTTGTCAGACCTGCTTGTTAGAAAACTTATCATTAAGATTAATGTAAAATTATTTACCTTTTACAATGTGCACGGAAACACCCTTTTATCATTTTAAAACATTTTTAAGTATGTTCGGTCTTCTGAATATCAACATCAAAACTGGCTGCATAATTTATAGTGAGTTGAGTTTCGGCATTTAACAGGTTGCATAATCGAGTGTGTCTTAGTGAAATATTGGTGAGAGATTATTTATCTTAAGTGGTTAATAATGGAGGCAACGGTGAAAAAATATCAGCAGAAATTTAAAAAAGTAAAAGATGACATGGACCGATGGGATGATCTCCAGGCTAGATTAATTTCACAGTTCAGAAACGCTTCCTCTATTATTGGAAGGCTGCAGGTTCTTTGCATTCTGCAAAAATAAATGTATATTTATGTTTAAAAGTCTGCATGCTGAACATTTTTTTAATCTCTGATCAGTTGCTTGACGATCCCAAAAACTACGGTTGTTTAAAAAATATGGATAGCATTAAAGATTCAATCTTCACGAAGCAGATGGAATCCCTACAGATGATCATGCTCTCAATGAATAAAACTCTGTAAGTTTAATGTATGATGGTTTCTTGAAAAATATCGATAACATTAAAGATTCAATTTGACATTTTCATTTATTTTTTGGATTAAAGGAATATTTTAAACAAGTTTACCTTGACTAGAGGCGGTAGAACGGGTGGGTTGGTCAGGCTGGGTGAAGGTATTTCTTTTTTGTTAAGTGTAAAAATGGGTCGGTTTGGCATGAAATACTTTTTCTCCAGAAATTTTATTATATTGAGGGTCTCAAGTCTTCTACAAACAAAATCATACTATTTAACAGTGTTGTAAAAGTCGGCCTAGGCGGGCTAAATATAGGAATAAGGACCTAGTCGGTGAACTAGGCGTTTTGGCCATTAGGCGGGCCTAGGCGTTTTGGCCATTAGGCGGGCCTAGGCGGTGGTATTTTTAATTTTTTTTATTTTTTTTTAAATTTCTAAGTATTTCTTAGTATTATGTGTATAGGGTCAAGATCGTGTACAAAGTGTTTTTTTTTTTTTTGTGAGAAGTGTGAGAAGTATTAAAAATTGATACTTAGGCATCATTTTTTGAACTTAGTCGTGATGTTTTGGATTGTTTTGCCTATAAAAACACCAAACATAACAATTAAAAACCGAAAACAATGTATTTTAGGCTTAAAACTTAAAACACCATGCTAAGAACATTAGCAGTGTGTTTTAAGCGTTAAGTAGTGTGTTTTAGCTGTTTTTTAAATTTAATGACTATAATACATTGTATCGTGTTTAGATTGTTGTGTTTGGTGTTTTTCAAGTTAAAACAACCTAAAACATCATTCCTAAATCCAAAACATGTTGTCTACATGTCAATTCTTAGTCCTTCTCACACTTCTCACGAAAAATGTACTTTGTACAGGATCCTAAACCTATGTGTATATATCTAAGTATTTGTAAGTATTATGTGTATATATCATTATATCTTAACATATTTTAAAAAAAACACCTAAATTTTTGTGTGTGTGTGTGTGTGCATAATACATATAAAAATACCAAAATGCCTAGTTCCGCCTAATTTCGCCTAGTCCCTAGGTTGGACCTCACTGCCCGCCTAGCGCCTTCTGCAACATTGCTATTTAAAAAACATCTTAACTTTTTTGAATAAAACGATATTAGTTGATTTAAAGCATTATGTACACAGTTTGGGTGAATTTCGATCCATTTAAAGCGTTGCTTTTTAAGATAGTTATTTTTTTACTCATTTGCCTGCTCTAACCCAAACTAATCTTGATGTCATCAGGGAGGAATTAAATATTATTATTTTATCGCTTGCGAAGACTTTTCGTGATGCTAAGCAACAACTAAAAGGTGGTTCTATTCAGTTCTCAACGAAACAATTAAATCACCGCATTGGCGTAAAACCAAGTGTTGCAGACTGCTTAGAAGGGCTTCGGCTTCTTCATGAGATGTATCAATCAGAGTAGGAATTCATGCACTTTTCACCAATTTTATACACATTTTTTCCTTACCTAGGTCGAAATTAACGAGTGATCCCACCATAGTACAAGTTTTACAATATGATTTGCAAAAAGGTGCTATTTTGATTATTTTTAATCTAACGTTTCAGGTACCTGCTTAAATCATCAGTGATTTCTGCACTTGCTAGTCTTGCCTTAAAGCCAAGGTATGTTTTTTTTTAAAAAATTCCTACGTTTTAACAGAGGTGGCGAAATGGGCAGATAAACCCAGTTGGTTGACATGTAAAAATGGGTAATTTTGTATGGGCCGGGTTGGGGCTGACCCAAAACACGTTTATCCAATTTTTAAGTTATATACTAACCATATACCTTGGGGCTATGGTTAAAACTGTTTTCACAAGACAATTGGTGATCGGCAGTCGTAGTTTTATTGAAGATAACAATTTTGACTTGGTTGGTAATCTTTTGGTGGTTGATGATTTTTAACTTTTTCTTTAAAGAATAAGGTGGTAGTTAACTTCTTAACCATAGCCAGGATATGGTTAGCAAAACTCAAGTTCTAATCTTATAATAAATTATGTATTGTCAGATATTAGTATAATCATCGTATCATTTTAGTAAGAGCACTTTTTTTTTAAGAATAACAGTTTAGGAGGTTTTATGCATTAGATGTTGATTAGGAAGATGACACTTTGTCAGTATGGTCGGGTTCCCTTTAGGGTGTATCATTCTGATGGGATTATGTGTTCTTGCATAATGAACTCGGTTGAGAGAGGTAGGGGACGATTTAGTGTGTTTTAATGGTGGTATGATTTGCCAACCCCTTCAACCTCTAATGAGCTCTCTATGTATACACTCGGGGACACCCTAATAATGTTACTAAGGATAATTCCGTCTCATCAAAGAACTACGAATTATAAACTTAGAGATATTATAGTAATTGATCTATCTTATATAAATGATAATGATGGCCACAAATGATGGCCACAAATAAATACAATAAACATAAGTTATATTTATTCTAACATTAGAAGTACACTTTGAAGGACTTTTGACCGTTTCCTTCCTTGTTGAACCTAGGCTTGTAAACGAACCTAACGTTTAATGGACCGTTCATATGTTTATTCATTTATAAACAAACGGGGGCCTCAGCGGGAGCAATGAATGGATTTTTACTGTGTACGTTGGTTCACATGTTATAAACAAATGAACATAAATACTTCTTTTTTCATTTAATAAAATAAGCGAACATGAACACATAACGAGTTCGTTCATATGCATTTGTGAACGTTCATTTACACGTGTTTATTCGTTTATGTTCGTATAAACATTCATTCAAATTTAGTTATTACTAACATTACTTTAAAGTTAATTTGATTTTCATATTCGTTTAATATTGAAACGTTTGATGTAATATGATGGTACTTAAGACTTTAATTTGGAAATTCATGTTTACTTTAACTCGTGTTGGTTTATGTTGGTTGTGTTCGTTTATGTTCATTTGTGTCCATTTGTGGTTGTTTGTGTTCTTTATGTTCGTGAACCATTCGTTTAGAGTATTAACAAACTAATATAAACAAACACGTTCATTTTCTTAATGGACAAACACGAACAAGAAAATCCGTTCGTTTAAGTGTTTGTGTTCGTTTGTTTGGTTTAAATTAAATGAACGAACCCGAACAATCGTAGTGTAACTCATTTGTTCAAATAAAACAGAAGCACATCTACCCATCATAAGTAAACAGATTGAAAGTCGTATTTTTCCTGTTTATGTTAATATGGAATATGCTTTTGATTTACTTTGCAGCGTTGGCGATTTACATGCTTTTGAACAGCTTTTGGTAGATCAACCTAATATCCCCAAAGAAGAAGGTAAAAACATAGCGGTTGAAAGAATAATATGATTTACTGCTAATAGTTTTTGGGATTGTCGTCTGCTTATTGTGTCTTGATACAACAATGAGTCGTTTTTTAGTGTTTTTGGCACTACTTTTCAAACTGCTTATCATATTTATGAGCAAAATAAACTATTTATCTGGTCTATAAAATTGCAGGTAACTTACCTTTTCGGAACGTTGTATTGACCTCTTTTGATTATTCGTGCAGTGCAATCCATATACGACGTCATATTTGCTGAAGAAGTTTGTTGATGAGGTATTGGGTTACTATTCCTAGATGTTATATTTAGAAAGTAAGGATTTTGTGATTAATTTATCAGTTCTCGCATTTTTTTTAACCCTACTTACAAAAAATGGGCGGATGTAGTATATCAATCAAGCGACACTTTTTTTTTAAAAAAACCCTAATGTGTTATGCCGGTGTTTGAAAATTTATGTGTAAGTGTGATTACGCTATGCGGAAGCACCCATTGTCTGTTGGGCTTTTGAACTACTATGGAGGTAAGGAATAGAGAAGCATTTGATCGCGTGGCTGCTGAATTACACGCGTTATCTTGGATGACAATGAGCCCGTGATATTTAGAAAGATGTACCGCACTTTCGTTTCACTGTGATATGGCACTTGGCGTAATTTTACATTTTGCTGATAGAGAGTTATGTCAGGTTTCTGTTAATTCAAAAGGTTAGAGATTTTGTCACATATGTGCAGAAATACTTGTACACTGAATTTAACCAAAAGTGCATAGTTGTAGCTTTTTACAACACTAACAACAATATTTGCATATCTACATCATGACGGAATCAGATATAAGGGTTGTTTGGTAGCCTCTTAAGTGTGTTTATTTTACTTTATTCTACTGACAGAACACCGTTAAATCGGCCAATGGGCCTCTTGATCATTAAACTTTAAAATGATGTTGGGTGAAAATTTTACCCCTCTACGGGCTTTATCCATTCATATGTATTCATCACCCTTAGGCGGTCATGCATGCACAACCTCCTCAACCCACTGTCACTTCCTCCACCATCAAATAGTCAAGCCGAACTATGTCAAGTCTTTTCAGATTCAGAGCCTCGTACTCAATTATATCTCTTAATGGTGCAACACTTAATGACACAAATGTTGTCAAACACAGCCCCTAAGACTTAAGAGCTTATGAGTTAAAAATAATGGATAAAGGTGGAAACACTTAATAATAGTATTTATATCCTAAAGTGGAAACACTTAATATCATAAAGTATGATCGAATAGGATAGATATACTGCTTATTAGAAGCTTGTTAGTTAAATATGTTGATAAATTTATAACAATATTCACATATCAAAGAAAAAAAAACACACACACACACTTTTATATTATTATAAAGTGTGAATAAGATATTATACTTTGACTAAAGATATATTTGTTAGAAACATACGATGTTATCATAAAGTGTAATCGAATAAAGATTTAAAGATATTATACTCTCTATAAGAACTCATCAGTTAAAAACAATCAATCATACCCAGTATAATCCCACCCATAACTATAAAAACTATTAGTTTAAAACAATCAATATCGAGTAAAATATTAAATTGAAGCTTAGGATATTTTGAGTTTTTTAGTAAATCATGTGTGAAACCCAACCAACTTGTACTAGGATCTTTTAGTATGTCCACAAGATCCAATTTTGTTCTCCATGATTTTTGTTTTGAAAATATCTTTTGATATATGGTGTATGATTTATCATTCTATATATATTTTTAATGCTTTTAACCATAAGTTTAGATTCATATACTCTTGTTACAATTAATAATATAAGGTTGAAAAATATGATAACATGTGGAGGGTGGGACAATCTTACCCATGTGAAAGGCAAAGGTCCAACCAACCACCCCTTTATGATGGTGAACAAGCCATGATTATGTATATTGCACATGATGCCAAAATGTCATTTGTCATTTGGTCCCTTGCCTCCTTCCTTGTTCATGCCTAGGGATTTCACTATGTGTCATTAGTTGTTTTGCCTAGGAATATGAGGGTACACATGTATTGTATACGATATTTAAAAGGCACTCAATTACTATGAGACCCTTATAGGTAGGGGCCCTAAATGGTGAGGTAGGCGTTACTTTTTTATACAGTAGAGTCACCCCAGCGTGTCACTATAAATATCTAACTTTCAGACTTCCTACACTAATGTGTAATTGTTAGAAAGAACTTGTAACCAGTTTAAAGTAGTATGCAGTTATTTCTGATTAATATATTTGTGAATTTGTAGGATATTTTACGGGTTTTTTTGGAATCACATAAGTTTGTCGGTTGGGATTAAAACAAGCATTGTCTTTTGTTTGTTTTGGATAGATTTTGTTCGTTTATTGAAACCGTAATGACGAGAACATGTAAACGGCATGTCGATTGGTTTGAAAATGTGACGTTTTGTTTGGAAAATGACTGTCTATATTGGGACATGAATTGAAAATGTAATATAAATAAAGAAGAAAAATGAGAGATATGACCACTTAAATTTGGTTGAACCTATCAATTCGATCGTTTTTTATAAACTCTCATTTTTTTAGGTATCATATCTTATTTAATTAAAAACTTTATTAAAAAAACACTCCTAAAAATATTTGATGTTTTCACTTTACGAGTCTAACAAGTAATTAACAATTTAAGATTTAAGACATTAAATACAATGAACCACAAATTTCCTATTTTTGATTGTCTTCCATGACATTTTTATCTTGTTATTAATATGGTTATTGCATTCCTATAAGACTATGGATAGTGAAGGGCTTGAAAGGAGGCTTAGGTTTTGAAAAGTTTACGTGTATAACTTAAAAAAAAAAAATAACTAATCACATTCTTGCAAGACCCCCCCCCCCCCCACCATGGGATTCTCCAATCCCTTAGGGCCACACCATGTTTCAAGCTCTTGGGGGTGATGTTCCGGGCTTGAGGACCATTTTCACGCCATGTTTCAAGTCCCACTTCCCACACTATACATGGTAATCATTAGGTAATAATAACCTAAGCAGTTAATGCGGTAAAATATCGGTTATCGGTCAGGGACCGATATTTGATATATCAGTTCTCTCAGTGAGATATCGGTGGATATATATATATATATATATATATATATATATATATACACACACTAAAAAAACTATATATATTAAAGATATTTAACTCATAATGAAAAAAGAAAAGGACAAATAAACATTGAAAGAGAAAAACAAATAAACAAAAGTTTTAGGTTAAAATTGAAAAAAAGAAAAACATTGAGGGGTGTACTTAATAAAAGAGTAGTAGGTTAAAATTAGGTTAAAAGAAAAACATATCACTGCATCTGCAGCCTCCATCTCAAGCCAGCAGCCTCCATCATGGTCATGGTCACAGCCTCCATCTTCGGCCAGATGGCTCCATCTCCAGCCAGCCTCCATCATCGTCACAACCTCCATATCCATTGCTTCTACATCATACTAACAGATAAGCTCCTATTTCTTCATCTTCATCTCCATTCTTAAGCATTAAATCTACTAAAATGGTCCAAAAGAAGAACAAAACGAGATTCTCGGTTTATTTACCGATATTTTGGGAGTGTTATCGGCCGATATATCGCCTATATCGGCCGAGATTATCGGGACCGAGATTAGGACCGATATTTGAGACCGATATAAACCTTTAGGACCGATAACCGAGATATCACCGAGATTAACTGATTAGATAATAACTATAAATAAAAGAAATAACAAATTATCACATAAAATTAAAAGTAATGTATTGTTTATATTGATTTTATTATTATTAATTTTATGAGAGTGGGTTATATACAAAAAGGGTTGGAAATTAGTTTTAATAAATTATATCTTTATGAAAATATATCATAAGAAATTAAAAAAAAAAAAACATGATCAAAATGAGCTTATAACAATTTCATTTTTCCATTAGAATAACTTTAGAAGGAATCACTAAAACAAATCAAACTTCATCCAGTTTTGCATTAGAATAACTTAGTGGGGTTTCACTCAAATAAACTGCAAGTCGAGTCAAGCTTGAGATCGCAAGCTCAAGCTTAGATTATTTAATTTAGGAAAGCTCGGTCTCGTCTTATTTTAAGCTCTATGTCTAAAGCTTGATCTCAAATCATGAGTATATTCCTCTTAAACTTCAGGACGGTTTGAAGTCAACTCATTTATAGTAAGAACCGTAGACACCCTCACTATGGAAGGAAGCAGTAGATGCAGACCCAAACTGACTTGGGATGAGTGTTGGGGGTTTACAGTAATAACGAACAAAACAATTGGATAATTGATTCTCTGAAGGCACATAATCGCTTTCAGATTGAATCAATTCGACCGTTCAATCGAATATTCAATCGGATACAATCAGAGACTGAGAATTTTATGTATGATTATGTTTGAGAGAAGAACCAGAGAATTATGACCAAAATTATAAATTCATGACTATGTGTTTCTTGATGTATTAGATGTCACTATTATACTTTCTCTATTAGATGCCACTACTATACTTTCTATACATTTGGTTCCCAAATATATATATATTACCTTATGTTGTGTAAATCCTTTGTGACTCATTACTTGTCTAGTAAAGGTTATAAAGTCCGAGGTCTTACTTGTAGCAACATCTCTATTCTTAGGGATAGAGGTAAGGTTTGCTTTGGTCCATCTCTTCCCATGTTCTATTAAAAGTTTTGCTATAGGTGGGAATTTAGTGGGTTCGATTGATTGATTATATTGTTTTAAGTATATACATATATACCTACTAGTTCGGGATACGAACCTCTAGTTCAAGCTAGAGCTTGATATATGACGCTAGAACGAGCTTCAATTTACGTAAGAGCAGGGCTCAAGCTCATGTAAACCCAAGTCAATCCAAGACTTTATTGAAACAATCTTAAATAGCTTATAAACAACTCAACTTGTTTACACATATATTTATTAGTCATCAATGTTTTACATGGACAAAAAGTAGAAAATATGGGATGATAATGTTATACCTTTTACCTGATTTTAGTTGACCTCCATTAAAGAATATAAAATTCTTTAAATGAGTAATAATGTAAGATTTGACCTTTGAAGTAGACATCAAGTGGGAATGGTATTCCCAAAGGTTAATTTGGGAAAACGATATATTGAACAAGGAACAAATGCAAGATTTGGTTTAGTTTTGATAAAAGATAAATATAAAATCAATAATTGAGGTTTTTTTTCCACTTTGAAATCAAACATCTAATATATTTTTTAGTTGTTTGATTTCAAAGTGGAAAAATGTTGGTATTGATGATTAATAGAAGTGACTCGGGACTAAGTTAGTTGTTTAAAAAAAGTTATAAATTGTTTGCACCAATCAAACCTTTTAAATTGAAACATGTTAAGATGGTTTAACCCCGAAGAAGATGTACATGCTTTTATTTTAACAGTGTAACGATTTTATGGTTTGGTTTATGATTTTAAACTAAGAGCCGATAAGTAAAACCGAATTGGTTAAGTAAAACCGATAAGTATCGGCTCCGGGTGGGCAGGGTTATGTTTTTAGTAGATTAGGATTTGCTATTCAGAAAGGGGTGGCGGCGCAGCTTGTTGCTCGCCTGCCCGTTATCTAAATGTAATTTTCCTTGTTCTGGAATGAAAGTCAATTCATATTAATAAAAAAAATATATATATACTTAAATATGATGCAGTTTTGTGCAAGCATTACGTTAATTAAAATCCTAATCATCTGTAAGGAGTAATACAGAATTACGATCTAGAAAGAAATATATTAGTTGATTTCTTACTAGTTAATATCCACTAATATATTTTTTAATCGGTAATATAACTTTAACTCCAACAACTTGTGCAACAACTGGTCGAACCGGTGAACCGGCCGGGGGTCCGGTTTGACGTCCGGTCCGGTTCTGAAAACCTTGGAAAATACTCAATCAGTCAGCCTCTTGTTTTTAAAAACTTTTTACTATATGATTATTCATATACTAGATTATCACCGGGAGGTTTACCGGATAGGCAAATATAATATAAAGTGACAAAATATGTGTACCGTAAAAGGAGTATGTCGTTTTTTCAGGGAAAAAAATTTGTATAAGATCAACACCCGATAACTCATAAAACCTACTTCTAATTATACGTAAGCATTTTTTTCTTGTTCATTTTCCCCTCTCCTCCCTCCTCCTCTCCCCCTCCCCCTCCCCCTCTCGGCCTCTCCCACCCCCAGCCCGTCGCCGCCCCCACCTCCCCCTTCCCCCTCCGCCTTCTCCTCCCCTCCCCCTTCCACCTTTTGGCGTCGCCTTAACCTCCTCTCTCTAACTCCGGTAAGGGGTGACTGATCGTAGGGGAGACCGGCGATGGTGTGGGTTTAGTGACAGAAATTTTGTCCGCCTCTTCTCTTGTAGATGTAAAACACTGACACTATTCGCTCGTTGATATTGTCGGCATGAATAATATCATTTTAGTTTTCTTTGGCTAGTGGGTGTGGGGCTTGTACCTGGCCCGTCACAGCCCTTTGGGGCTGGTCGTGGAACTTGCGTCACAGCCCTTTAGGGTGACGGGCCAAAATCACCCAAAAGTAGTTTACTTGGGTGATGAGCCACCGAACACCCAGTGGCATGGTGCTTATATAGAGACCCATCCTCAAGTGATGGACCAACTTCATACCCACCAGCCTTAAAAATATCATACAATAATTTAAGAGATTATTCATTCGTTGGTTGATATTATTGGACAATTAATTATAGTGGGGTGTATAGTCCACAGCAGTTTCTGTAATTCTGTTTAATGAATTTGACCATAATATTGTGTGAGTGCAAATTACTTAATTAGAGTTCTTAATTATTTGATTTTTGTGATAACTAGAAAGACACTTTAACTTGAATTACAGTAATTAATAAATCAACCGTTGAATAATTTACGTAAAGACGAGACCGTTAAAATGTACAATGGAGACAAGAAGGGGAAAAAACTTATTCAAGGTATTGTGATAGTTACTTGTTGGGAGGTTGGGAAGGCGAGAAACGACAAGAGGTTTAACAAGGTAGAAAATAAAGTGCTAGATATTTTAAGTAATGTGAAGTCTTTGTCATTTTTATGGTTTAAACACAAAACTAAAATAAAGTCCCTTGAGTGGAAGGATTGGTGTGTATACCCATTGTATATGATGTAGTTGGTTGGGCGCAGGGGCGGATATAATATATGATGGGGGTGGCGTCAGCTACCCCTCAACTTTTCCTGCGCATTGTATTTTTTTTACGTATTTTTATGGTTTATGTATTACGTTACCTCTTAACATTATGTAACGTTACCCCTCAATTTTTTTTTAAAAACCCAACACACTTTCAAAGCTCGTTTATTTATCGAGCCCGAGCACAAGCCTGGAATGTGAAGCTTGTCGGGCTTGTCAAGCCTTATCGAGCCTAATATTAGTTTTATTAATATTTTATATTATCTACCCCTAATTTAAAGTTGTTTAGTAAACGAGTCAAGCCGAGCTTTTCACTTATCTAGCTCGCGAACTTAAATGAGTATATTATTTATATTATTTTTATCTAATATATTAACTAATAAATACTAAACGAGCCAAGCTCGAGCTTGAAACTATCAACGAGCCGAGCCGAACTTTTCACTTATCTAGCTCACGAGCCTAAACGAGTCTATTATTTATATTATTTTTATTTAATATAGTTTATACCCGGGAGCGTCCCGGGTATAGAAATCTAAGTAAAGTGAATAAAATTAGAAGTATCTAAACTATAAAAATGGAATCTGCTAATATATGATTAATGAATATTATTATTATTATTTTAAACAAATCTCTGTCATAAGTTATCATATTTTAATATAAAAAAAGGGTAATTGGGTCGGGTATCACCTAATCCCAGGCCCGACCCAAACCCACAATTTTTTTTAAACTAATTCCAAACCTGACACAATACCTGTCGGGTTACAAAAAATAGTCGTTTTTTTCTTCGTTTTTTATATAGCACTATGATACTCGTTGGAAAGATAATAAAACGCTCGTTAATTTGATGTAATTTTTTTCTTTAAAAAATCTCATATATAAAAGATAGTAACATTTAAAAGTTATGAGAGGAAACATGAGAGAAAAAATAATAAAGTTTTAATATTTACATTTAGTAGATTAGGTATTTAATAGATTATGTTAAATCATATTTAAACCATATTTATTCCTTTTTTTTAATTAGTCTAGAGTTGTCATATCACATCCTATGTGGCATCTCTCAAAAGAGAGATTGCATAATATTATGACATGTCATTAAAAATGTTTTGCTTTATTATATACTAGCTGATTATCCCGGGAGGGTCCCGGAGTTGAAAAATCTAATTTTAGCTTAAGTTAACTAACCACAAAATCTCTCAATCATTGCATGTTCATAGTATTCTAATCAGTAATAACTCATATTCCCTAATCTAAAACCTAATCAGTAATCATCTAAATAATCACTTATGTAAACTGCAACTATTAAAAAACTCATTACATCTCTCTAATTTCTCACATGCTAATAACTCTTATAATTCCTAACCTAATCAACTAAACAAACACTTAAGTTGGAAGTTGTAATCATTGCATCTCATTATGCCACGTGGCATAATCAAGAGATGGTTGAGGCCACCATTGAACGCCACGTCAGCAACTATCAATTCTTTCCGGGAGCGTCCCGGGGTTGAAAAATATAACCATTCTAATAATATTAATACTAATAGTAATAATTATTACTCTTGTAATTAAATAAATAAAAAAAATAACCTTGCTATAAGGTGACACCATGTGTTGCAGTGTTGCGCGATTCTTTCTCCTAACTTCTCTTGATGAAGTATACCTAGTAAAATTCTAATGATAACATGGCGATTGGATTGATTTTCAACATCGTAGATAAGAACCTGGTTTAAAAGAAAAAAACATGATTAATGAATAACATGAACACTTTGTGTGTTTTTTTCCTGTATGAACGAAACCCTACAAAAAATAGTCGATTTTTCTCCGTTTTTTATATAGGACTATGGTACTCGTTGGAAAGATAATAAAACGCTCATTAATTTGGTGTAATTTTTTTCTTTAAAAAATCCCGTGTATAAAAGATATAAACGTTAAAAATTATGGAAGGAAACATGAGAGAGAAAATTTTAATTTTTTTTTTAAATTTTTTTTTTTCATAAAATAACTCAATTTAATTTAGGGTTTTATGTTTATCTTTTTTTTTTAATTAAAAAAGGAAATAGTTCAAAAACAATAAAATCTTTCAATTATGATGCCACGTGGCACTCTCAAGGGGATGCTGAGGCCTCCATTGCACGCCACATCAGCATATACGTTTTCTTTTATATATATATAGATAGATTTAATTTAGGGTTTTATGTTTATCTTTTTTTTAATTAAAAAAGGAAATAGTTCAAAAACACTAAAATCTTTCAATTATGATGCCACGTGGCACTCTCAAGGGGAGGCTGAGGCCTCCATTGCACGCCACATCAGCATATACGTTTTCTTTTATATATATAGATAGATATTAACTAATAAATATTAAACAAGCCAAGCTCGAGCTTGAGAAACCATCAACGAGCCGAATTGAGCTTTTCATTTCTCGAGCCCGTGAGCCTAAACGAGTCTATTGTTTATATTATTTTTTAGAGAAAATTGCTCGAATAGTCCATGTGGTTTGCACAATTTTTACCTATAGTCCCCAAGTTTTTAAAATTACAGACATAGTCCTCAACTTTTGGTGTTTGTTAACTCGGATAGTCCTTGGAGTGGCTGTGAAATTACTAAATTACCATTTTGATGGATGGAGGTTAAATAATCCAGTTAAGTGGATGTAAAATTACTAAATTACCCTTACCCCAATAAAAATAAAAATAAATCAATTAATTAATAAAATATAAAGAGGGTCCACTTAACTCCTTAGCCAACTATTTTTCTCCATCTATTTTAGTGGGGCACACCAACTTAGGAACTATAAGTGAAAATTGTGCAAACCACAGGGAATATTCGAGCAATTTTCTCTTATTTTTATTATATATATTAGGAACTATAAGCAATTGTACTAAACGAGCTGAGCTCGAGCTTGAGAAACTACTAACAAGCCGAGCCGAGCTTTTCACTTATCGAATTCGCGAGCCTAAGCAAGTCTATTACTTTCATTTAATAAATTAATTAATAAATAATAAACGAGCCGAGCTCGAGCCTGGTAGAGCACGAGCTCGGCTCGTTTGCACCCCTAGTTTTGAATGGGTAACAATAAGAAAAAGGAATCAAGAGTGGGGAAGAAAATAAACAAGCATCATAGAACTAGAGCACCCATTAGAGTTATCACCTTAATGGGCGGAAACGTTTTGCCATAAAATGGTTTGATAGAGCATTGGTGAGTAAAAAAAGTTGAACATTTAGTATCGTATTTTTATTTCATTTATGTTACCCCTAAAATTTTAATCTAGATCCGCCATTAGTCGAGCGGTCTCACTTTTTTTGAGGCCGTGCCGGTTGAGAATGAAAGTTAAGATTAAAAAAAAAAAAAAAAAACATCTGCCGTTAAAAAAATATATATAACATGATCAGAATCAAACATTATATCAAAACAATAATTAACAACACAAACGAACATTATTAATTCAAAGATCTAAACAAACTCAAATATAATTAAATGTATAACAGAACATCAGTATGTATAGACATATATATAGAGTAAATATAACACTAACACTTAATTAAATTAAAAAAAGCAAGCGTAAACGAAAGCAGACACAGCGGCGACGGTGGCGGGGACAACGACGGAGGTGGTGGCGTCGGACGTCGGAGCAGGTGCCGGAGCATCCATGGCGGAGACGGCAGCGACGGCCATCATCATCACCAACATTACGGCGAAAAGCGTCTTCATCTCCATTGCAAGAAAATGTTGAAGAGAATAATATTAATAATATTAATAATAATAATAATATTGATAGTGGAGAAAGAGGGTTTGAGAATTAGGGTTTTATAGAAGGGGTGTTCAGTAGAAGTGGGCCTAAAATAACAGAAGGATAGCTGCCCGTTTGCTGCCCGCTGCCCATGATTTTGGAATTGTTTATGACACCTGTCTAACCATATTTAGGCGGAGCAGCATGGAGGCTCAGTGATAAAAGATCTATGGCTGAAGGGTCATAGGTTTGACTTTTAAGGGCGTCGAGTTTTACTGATTATGTCATTGTCGGGGCAGGTGGATGATCGGGTTTTCCTCGGAACTGGTAGCTGGTGGGCTAGAGGCTCCGTCCGTCTGGGTAAAGGCCGGCTATTGCTCCTTTGACCATTACGAGCCACGTACGGAGTACCTGGTTTCTACTTAGTTGTACCTTAAAAAAATTGTCATTCCGTTTTTCTTAATTTTAAATTATTGTTTGTTTTCTTTGGGGAAATATATTTTTTTATATATTGTTCGATTTAACAAATACACAATGAGACACGTGACAATCTAGAGCCAATTGTTCTCTATCCAAGATATTTCATTTGGCATCCGACATGACTAAGGGAATTCTATTTCGAAATATGAATACTTTAATCAGATTTTGCAAATAGGCGTGTGGTGTAGTTATTTGAAACCGTTATTAGATTATGACCCTAATTGCCACGGAGGCTTTGGCCAGTCGTGTGGGGTGAGGGTGTATAAGGTGAGGTTAGGAGTTCGAATCTCTCCACAGGCGCTAAGGGTGAATATTATTATGACCCTAATTTGGTTTTCCACAGCAATCTCACTTCTGTGGTGAATTCTTTTTTTTTTTTTAACGGCCAACGAATCAATTTTCGAGCACTCTCGGACACCCTTTTGGCGAATCAGGTACTCGAGAGTACCCGGGCCACCAATTGCCACCAATTTCCGGGAAAACCCAACCACTCACCCGCCCGAAGGCATGACAGTGAAATAATCGATAAAACCGATCGGGATCAGGACTAGAACCCAAGCCAATGGCCGGGTCATCCCTCGTTTCCCATCCACCAATGTCCTCCAAATATAGCTAGTGGGAATTGAACCCAAGTCTCCCATAGAAAACTTTAGGCCCTCAACCAACTGTGTTGAACCTGTGGTGAATTCTAGTGAACCATTCACATTGCCCAAATGCATCGTGTAAACGTACATATAGATAGCAAAAGAATAGTTTTTCTTTTTTTTTTTTTTTTTTTTTGAAAGAAAAATGTTATTTATGTGTTCTATTAAAAAGTGAAAGGGCGGGATTTAGATAATCAAATGTGAATATACTAATACATATATGTACTTTTTTTGTTCACACTATCCAATCTTACTATTTTACTTTTAAGGAGCAAAATCATTTTTTGGTTTTGGAAGTTTCTTTGTGATACTTAAATAAGTCTTTTATAATGTGAAAATATGAGTCTTTTGTAATGTGAAAATTTGGTAAAGAGTGGTTAGATAAATTGTGGGAAAAAGTTTGGTTTGTTTTAAAAGGAAGAGAGAAATAATGGGTTAGAAGCTTTAACCTTTCTCCTTGTTGTTTCACTTTATGTTATCACTTTTGTCTTTCTTATTTATTAAGAGTCTACATTGTTAAGTTTTGACTTTTTATACCCATTGCTCTCACATTCTTATTCTTATGATTAATAATGCAAACACATGGTTACTTTACAACTCACATTCACTCATACTTTATGTTAGCTTCTAGAATTTGGTAAGACAATCGAGATGTTTGATAACTTATGCACATATAGTTATAAGTTTATAAATTGCTGTTTTTCTTAATTTAAAACAGTTATAAATTTTATAATTACAGATGAATAATGGTTTATTACTATTATTATTATAATAATAATAATAATAATAATAATAATAGTAAAAATTAATAATAATTTGATCAAGTAAAATATCGGTTACCGATTTGGTTTGGATATCAACTTCCGCAAAGAAGAGTTATGAGCACTTCATGAATGGTCTCAACTTCTCCTTGTAACCACTATCCGTAATGGTGGATCCAGAGCGATTTGGAAAAAAAAATTGAAAATTCTAGTGGAAAAAATTGAAAAATCAGTGAAAATCTACGAAATGAACCCTCTGGAAATCATTCCTGGATTCGCCACTGACTATCCGATATACAAACCAGTACTTATTTATCACCTATGAAATAATTACATAAGAGCTGCACTGGAAGAGTGAATTACATGATTTGCATGAGGTCAATACTCAATTGTGTATATAGTTTGGGTCGTAACCTTATTGATAGAGATTTTCTTGCAATATAATTTGGGTTCAAGTAAACATGCAATCCACACAACTTGCCACATAGGCAAAGCACTATGGGTGAACCCTACACAATCCGGACTCCTCATATTCGGACCTAGCAGGCTAAATCCGACCCGGATAGACAACTTTGATACACACTTTGAGAAATAAGGATAATCATTTTCTTATTATAATTGTAATACACTGTCTATAATATTTCATGTTCACGTTATAGTGTATCAAAATAAACATATTGAAATGCATAAACTAACCTACCTTATGGAAAATAAAGTTGATAAAATAATTAAAATGGGTGCTCAAAAAGTACATACCAAACTATTAAACCCACAAAAGTACACACTAAAAATGTATATAATGAAAATTTCAGGCATGTGCATATTGTATAAACAGAAAATTTATTTGTATTTGTAAACTTTAGATGTTTTCTTATAACACTTTTTTAGGATAAATACATTAGAAGTGTCTTACACGATTTGAATCGACAATGCTTTAATTGTAGAGTACGTTATTTACGACCATGACCTCATTTAGCATAAGGATGTCCCATCAGGGACAACTCCAAGATATTTATACCAAACATTTAAGAGATACATGAACGTATTCAATGCTTATAATTTTGTGGATGGCTCGGAACTCCAAGGTCTTTGAAGATAGATTCATCTTCGTTAAGGCATCAGTGGAAGCTGTTAAGGAGGATGCGTTTTCTTGGATTTCTAATAAATATAAAGCGGCCGTGATATAAATGGGTTTCGTTTAATGTTTTAGATTTTTGTAACTAGTGCCCTCTTGGGGTTTTTTTAGGGTTGTTTGTATCCGTTGTTGGGCCTAATCTAGAAAGAATGGTTGTACAAATTGGAAAAGACTACAAACAAAGCATCAGAATGGTTGTACTATAGTGTAAGAACAAGTTTATATTAAAGTCTTGATGAGTGATGTTCACCGTCAGGGGTTGTTGGACCACCTCCTTGACACGTGTTGTTTTCTAATTGGCGCAGCATGCGCTCTGAATGTGACCGGATGATTCTGAATTATAATCGTCCTTACGTATCTGTACTTGAAGATGTTTCCTGATTGTCCCACGCGTATGTGCACGCGCGGAGATTCCTTTATGCCGATGTTGTCACTCCGTTGAATTGTCCCACGGGACCAAAGTTGTCACTCCGTTAACAAGTCACGACTTAACACAGACTTTCTACATCATATTCTATTTCATCTTTTTAATCCGTTACTAAATCTGTTTTAGCTTTTTTTTTTTTCCTAACTCCTTGTTCAATACTTCAATCGCTCAAGGCGTGAGCAGGAGTGGTTCTTCACTAAGACCAGATCGGGCCTCGGCCCACACAGTTTTTTCGTTTCGTAGTGCAAATTTTACCGAAAATTTTCAAAAAATTTTACAAGTATTGAGTTCGGCCCTACCACGTTTTTCGTTCAAGATCCGCCACTGAACGGAAGAGGTTGACCCGGAATATGGTCAAATTAGATGCAGATATATCACATTTGAATAATAAAAAACCTGGTCAGCATGTACATAATGCAGATATATAAACCTCCCCTCAAAACTGCACCTAGTGCCCTCTCTAACTCAACTTTTCTATTCTCTTTTCCTATTCATTTACATCATTACATTCTTACACCGCCCCACCCCGATAGGCGAAAGCCGAAAACCCTCTTTCTCTGCACCCTGAAAAGCTTCATCAAACAATGGCAGCACTTGCAACAAACAATATGGAACCCTAGAGGAAGCCTTTAGGCAGCAGACATTTGAATACCATACGTACGGTTCACCAAACTGAAACCACGGGCCTGCACAACCTGATCAGTCGAATTTCTTCAAAATTTATTGAACCGGTCCAAATTGTGAAAATTTAAACCGATAAATGGCTCTGTGCGTTGCGTTCTATAGAACTTCAAGGGTGATGGATGATTTGGTGAATACGGAAAGAACAAAAGGCGCTTCTTCTCCCGGGTGTATTGTTGTTGGTACTATTGTGTAGCCTTTGGGGTCGGGGTCTAACACCATCTCACAAGATATTTCTCTAGAATTCACGTAATCGGTCCCACCTACTGATTCATGTAAATATATATTATAAGCAGCACGGCGTCCTCGTGTTTTGATTATTCTCATTCCGATGTAGAACATCATCGAATCATGACTAGATTGATAGTTTCTGAATCCAGGTGTCGTTCTCGCGAAACTCACCCCCTAAAAACCAACAAAATTACATAACTACCCTGACTTAAGAAATTTAGATTGCATAACAAGTTGTTTAGAAACAAGTATTTACCTGAGTCAAGGTAATGAAGACATGTATAGGACATGATGCATCTGAGCCAGTGGCTCGGATTCTAAATTGTGGGTTTTGGTGCCACGTGTCGTAATCCTGGCAGCCACCGGCACTGAAACCTCGCCATTGACCATGGACCGAGTATCTCATTTCAGGAGGGTAAACCCGACAAACATATATCGAACGGAAATGAATCTGGAAATCTTGCCATGACATCCAAAATATACCGTCTTTTGCCTGTTTGAAAATACATAACAAATCATATTAAAACTTGGTCTGTCTATGTATATATACATCATCATTCATAAATATAGATATAGGTTTAGTCTATAAACGTACCCGAGGGACATGCTTAAGCTTGTGTTTCATCCTGTCCGTCCATTCTGGTGATGAATCAGACCACGGCCCGTTCCATTCCACCTCGTTAGCCCACGGGTTTCGAATTTGAACAAGTTTATGTCCATCAACTTCACGTACTTGTAACAATGAGTAAGCGTGGCCCTGAACGATCCCGCTTGAAGATATATGCACATCTGAACCTGACGGGCTTCCCGCACCTAATAAGAATCCTTCTTGTTTAAACCGTAGTAACTGAGACCATAATCTCCCGCTAGCAAGATCAATCTGTGCCTGGGAACTTCTCATGTCAATCTCTTCACCCGCGCCGCCCGTTAGGTCAACAAGTGCATCTTGGACTAGCCCGCCTTCTAGGGCCTCGTAGGACCCGTGAAGTTTGGCATACGCTTTTTCTAATAAAGATACCCATAACTCATTCCCCTTTTTACTTGTGGCGAAAGCCGGTTTTCCGGGTGCATAAACTAAAATCACACTAAAATCCTCCTTATTATCCCTCTCATTCCCTCCCTTTCCCTCCTACAAAAAAACTCTGGAACACATTTTTTCTCCACTTTCTTCCCAATCCTTTCCCTTTCATCTTTTAATGAAACTCTGGAACATAGTGTAAGGGTGAACCCTACACAATCCTGACTCCTCATATTCGGACCTAGCAAGCTAAATCCGACCCAGATAGACAACTTTGATACACACTTTGAGAAATAAGGATAATCATTTCATGTTCACGTTATAGTGTATCAAAATAAACATATTGAAATGCATAAACTAACCTACCTTAAGGAAAATAAAGTTGATAAAAATAATTAAAATGGGTGCTCAAAAAGTACATACCTAACTATTAAACCCACAAAAGTACACACTAAAAATGTATATAATGAAAATTTCGGGCATGTGCATAATGTATAAACAGAAAAGTTATTTGTATTTGTAAACTTTAGATGTTTTCTTATAACACTTTTTTAGGATAAATACATTAGAAGTGTCTTACACGATTTGAATTCACAATGCTTTAAATCTAGATTACGTTATTTACCACCATGACCTCATTTAGCATAAGAATATCCCATCAGGAGTAGAAATTTGCCGTTAAAAAAAAAGGATGTCCCATCAGGGACAAGTCCAAGATATTTATACCAAACATTTAAGAGATACATGAACATATTTAATGCTTATAATTTTGTGGATGGCTCGGAACTCCAAGGTCTTTGAAGATAGATTCATCTTCGTTAAGGCGTCAGGGGAAGCTATTAAGGAGGATGCGTTTTCTTGGATTTCTAATAAATATAAGGCGGCCGTGATAAAAATGGGTTTTGTTTAATGTTTTAGATTTTTGTAATTGGTGCCCTCTTGGGGTTTTTTAGGGTTGTTTGTTTGTATCCGTTGCTAGGCCTAATCTAGAAAGAATGGTTGTACAAATTGAAAAAGACTACAAACAAAGCATGAGAATGGTTGTACTATAGTGTAAGAACAAGTTTATATTAAAGTCTTGATAAGTGTTGTTCACCGTCAGGGGTTGTTAGACCACCCCTGACATATGTTAGTCTTCTGATTGGCGCAGCATGCGCCCTAAATTTGACCAGATGATTCTGAATTATAATCGTCCTTAGTTACGTATCTGTACTTGAAGACGACGTTTCATGATTGTCCCGCGCGTATGTGAACACGCGGAGATTCTTTTATGCTGATGATGTCACCGTGTTGAATTGTCCCGTGGGAGCACAGGACCTGCTCCGTGGGCTTCTTAGAGTTGATATCTTCTATGGGGTAGGGTTGTAATCCGCGCAAGTATTTGGGATCCTATCCCTTCACCACGATAACTTTTTCACACCTTCGTTTCCCATATTACCCTTCTCTTAATATAGTATAGATATATATAAAAAAATTTGCCGTTCAAAAAAAATTTAATACATAAAAAACAACTCTTCCATCCTTTTAACCCTTTATTGGAAGGTAAAAAATTGTATACTTTTTGTATAAACCCCTAATGTAAACCTTAACAGGTCCCGACCTAACACAAACTTTATACATCATATTCTATTTCATCTTTTCAAGTCGTTACTAAATCTGTTTTAGCTTCGGTTTTTTTTTTTTTTTTTTGTAACTCCTTGTTCAATCACTCAAGGCGTGAGCGTGCATCAACGGAAGCAAGGGTGGTTCTTCACTAGGGCCAAACCCGGCCTCGGTCCACCCAAAAATTTTTTACCAAAAATTTCCAAAAAAATGTACAAGTATTGAATCCGGCCCTACCACGTTTTTCATTCAAGATCCGTCACTGAACGGAAGAGGTTGACCCGGAATATGGTCAAATTAGATGCAGATATATCACATTTGAATAATAAAAAACCTGGTCAGCATGTACATAATGCAGATATATAAACCTCCCCTCAAAACTGCACCTAGTGCCCTCTCTAACTCAACTTTTCTATTCTCTTTTCCTATTCATTTACATCATTACATTCTTACACAGCCCACCCCGAGAGGCGAAAGCCGAAACCCCTCTTTCTCTGCACCCTGAAAAGCTTCATCAAACAATGGCAGCACTTGCAACAAACAATATGGAACCCTAGAGGAAGCCTTTAGGTAGACATTTGAATACCATACGTACGGTTCACCAAACTGAAATCCCGGGCCTGCACAACCTGATCAGTCGAATTTCTTCAAAATTTATTGAACCGGTCCAAATTGTGAAAATTTAAACCGATAAATGGCTCTGTGCATTGCGTTCTATAGAACTTCAAGGGTGATGGATGATTTGGTGAATACGGAAAGAACAAAAGGCGCTTCTTCTCCCGGGTGTATTGTTGTTGGTACGATCGTGTAACCTTTGGGGTCGGGATCTAACACCATCTCACAAGATATTTCTCTAGAGTTCACGTAATCGGTCCCACCTACTGATTCATGTAAATATATATTATAAGCAGCACGGCGTCCTCGTGTTTTGATTATTCTCATTCCGATGTAGAACATCATCGAATCATGACTAGATTGATAGTTTCTGAATCCAGGTGTCGTTCTCGCGAAACTCACCCCCTAAAAACCAACAAAATTACATAACTACCCTGACTTAAGAAATTTAGATTGCATAACAAGTTGTTTAGAAACAAGTATTTACCTGAGTCAAGGTAATGAAGACATGTATAGGACATGATGCATCTGAGCCAGTGGCTCGGATTCTAAATTGTGGGTTTTGGTGCCACGTGTCGTAATCCTGGCAGCCACCGGCACTGAAACCTCGCCATTGACCATGGACCGAGTATCTCATTTCAGGAGGGTAAACCCGACAAACATATATCGAACGGAAATGAATCTGGAAATCTTGCCATGACATCCAAAATATACCGTCTTTTGCCTGTTTGAAAATACATAACAAATCATATTAAAACTTGGTCTGTCTATGTATATATACATCATCATTCATAAATATAGATATAGGTTTAGTCTATAAACGTACCCGAGGGACATGCTTAAGCTTGTGTTTCATCCTGTCCGTCCATTCTGGTGATGAATCAGACCACGGCCCGTTCCATTCCACCTCGTTAGCCCACGGGTTTCGAATTTGAACAAGTTTATGTCCATCAACTTCACGTACTTGTAACAATGAGTAAGCGTGGCCCTGAACGATCCCGCTTGAAGATATATGCACATCTGAACCTGACGGGCTTCCCGCACCTAATAAGAATCCTTCTTGTTTAAACCGTAGTAACTGAGACCATAATCTCCCGCTAGCAAGATCAATCTGTGCCTGGGAACTTCTCATGTCAATCTCTTCACCCGCGCCGCCCGTTAGGTCAACAAGTGCATCTTGGACTAGCCCGCCTTCTAGGGCCTCGTAGGACCCGTGAAGTTTGGCATACGCTTTTTCTAATAAAGATACCCATAACTCATTCCCCTTTTTACTTGTGGCGAAAGCCGGTTTTCCGGGTGCTTCACATGGAATCCAGTCATCAACCACAACCGGGACCCATTCTCCCTTCATACATAAAGATCATTAAGTTATATACAATAATTAAGGTATAATGTGTGTATAAACCACCACTCAGTTATTTAAAAGGTTACAATAAAGCCACCCAAGTATCAATTTTCTGGAAAATTTTTAACGAATGCGTAAACACCAATATAATATTAAGTGGCATGTAATGTCGTTTTAATATTTGAGTGGCCTTAATGTAACATTTTGCATACTTTGGTGACTTATGTATACATTATCTCTATAACCAACACGGGATCAAGAACTCCTACAGAAACTGTACCTGAATACAGAAACGAACGGTGTAGATTCCTTCCTCGTTATATTCTGGTGTAATTATAACTTCCGATATTTTAGAAACTTCGGTCAGGACAGCAACCGCACTCAAAAACCAACAATCACCCAGCCGCCCTGTTCAAAAGCAATCAAACAACATGCAAAAAAAAAAAACAAATAAACCAAGTGAATTTTATCAAACAAATTTTTCATTCATACCTGACAAACATCAGAAGGATTTGCATCCCCGGAAAATAAGCGTGGATTAGAACCGAACTGGTTTTCATTAACTATTTCAGTTGGTTTCGACCATTTAGATACAACTTGCAATTTAGAAGGCGGGTTGTCAGGGTCTATAAACAAAGAGCGGTCATTTGGCGGGAATTCTTGGTCAGTAAAGTGAGCTTCTCCTTTAGCCAAAAGGTTTTCTTTAACTGCGAGTTCAACCGACAGCATACGTTGAATGATTTCTTCACATGTTTCCGTTCTTGGTTTTCTTAATCGTCTTGCAAAAGATTCCATACCAACCACCACTCCTTCACGTTCTGATCTTCGTTTTCTCCCGCTAGAATATTGACCATCCCAATCTACATCATCTCTATCGTATAAATCCACCTCAGCAGGATCACTGTCCCATTCATCAACCTAAACCAATAAAACACAATTTGGTAAGTATAATATAAAAGAGATAACTCAAAGGGTAAAAGGTGATAAAAACATGTACCCTAGGGGAGAATCCGTCCATTGCCAATTGTCTTCAGGGAGATCAAACATATTGTACTCAGTAGAACCAGTGGCGGCAGGAAGAGCAGAAATTTCGTCTTCTGATAAGCTTCTTCCCCAAAGGAAAAGATCCATTATGTGCATTTTGGATTCGGATCCTTCACTATCAGACCGCCCAAATGCATCTACATCGGTTGGTGGTCTAACACCGACCCAAACTTCCGTTCCTTCCTCCCAAATGCCGTTTTCGACACGTAACGGTAACCCTGTTTGGTATCCATCAAAACCACCATCTAAATAGCAAGTCGCCTCCCCTAAGTCAGCATCAATGGTAACCGTAACCGTATGCCACCTGAAAATGATCATAATATGCATATAAAACATATAATAATTTGCAAATACCTGTAACCAAGTTTGACCTCTGTGGCCAAGTTTCAACATTGTTTCATTTTATTTATTTTATTTATTTATTTTTTGTGAAACTAATTATGAAAAGAGTAAATATGACAATAAAAGGATAAATGTAATACTATGAAGTCTTAAACATTCAGAAGGATATATGAATACAATCCGTTATAATAATTTGCATATAAATTACCTTCCATCAGCAATACACGCTGCACCGATGTTCCACTCCTTTGAAACAATACTCTGTCTGTCCCCTTTTGTTATGAGCCTAAGCCCAACTTGACCCGCTTCAATTCCTTGCTCAGAACCTGCAACGAGAATTTCCCAGCACACTTGCTTCTGAAACTCGGTACCCAACAGACAAACAGGGCCTGACTCGGGCTGGATCATAACCACCATTGAAAAACTAACTTTTTGGCTAACACAAACAGTGGGATCCATCTGACCACAGTATCTACCACTTGTTAACGGCTCGTCATCAATAATACACACCGCACCTGAGATTCCCGTCTAATGACCAAAACGATGATTTTATAACAGCCATTAGGTTCCAACAACCAAATAAAGAAACAATGATAAACCATTCTAATAAAACAGAAACTGAATCAAATTACCTGGAGGGCACGACGGGCTAACTGAGTCCCACGAATTCTCCGTGCAATACTTGAAACCCGTTCACGTGCAAATGAATCATCAAGAACCGAATCACCACCAACAGCCCTAATGGCTGCCGACATGGCGGCGGCTTCACGACTTCCAGCATTTGGAATAGATGATATGAGAGTAGCTTCTATTTCCTTCCATTTCCTTTCTTCCTTTTCTAAAAGAGCTTTTCTCCTCTCTTTACCCTTCCCTTCTTCTTCACGTCTCTGCATTAATATTTCTTCTTCCATCTCCTTCTCTCTTATATAACTACATTAAAAAAAAGAGTCAATATCTCAGATTTCTGAAATTAAAAGAGAGAGGGAGAACTTGATTCGGGTCCTTACCTCTCTTGTATAATTTCAAACTGCCTACGGTCTTCCGGCATCCACTTTTTGATCTTTTTAGCACTTAAATCTGAAAACCCGATGCTATCAAGAAAAAGTCTTAACCGAACCTCGTCCTAAAAAACAGAATATAAAAAGTTACATCATCATCATGATACTCAGTTAATCCCACCAATAGCAAAAGCTAAGGTAGGGTCTGAGGAGGGTAAGACGTAGACAGCCTTACCTCTACCCCATGGTAAAAAACACCAATATAAAAAGTTACATAAATAATGTAAATGCTTAAAATATCACATGAAAATGTAATATTATGAATCATGTTCACCTGTACACGTTCAGCTTTTGCAGTTAAACCAAGCAAAAGAAGTAAATAACCACCAAATTTATCCCACATGTACACCCATTCTGTATCGATTGCTTCTTCTAAAGCTAGAATTCGTGCATGAGCACACATTTCTCTTCTATAACCCATATCATTGGTTGAATCATGTTGAAATAATATCCCGTGTTTTATTTTTAGAATAAGAGATCCTGCAGCTAATTCTTCATTTTTCAGCCGGTCTCTTAATTTCATGACATCTGCTCTCGGGAGGACGAAATTTCCTGCTCGATCACGTGTAATGTTGGGGTCGCCAACTAAAAGAGCAGCTGAGCTGGCAGATCTCTGTGGAGCCGAATACGTTCCTGATAATGCATTTCTTGTCTGCGTAAAGAATAGAACTCATTTAAAAAAAAAACAAAAAAGAACACTAACTACTAAGAATTTCACTGAAAAATCTTCTAACATACCTTGGTGGCAGATCGGGCGATTGCTTGAATGATGGTGTCCTTACTGAGAAAGTGTACAGCATCTTCCATCATCTGTTAACAGTAGTGCAAAAATCAGTTAGATTCAATAGATGGAAGTCAAAAAAGAATGAAAGTTTTGGTCAAAAGTCAAACCTCAAGAGTCAAACATGGACGGGAGACGGCAAACCCAAATGATACAACAAGCGTAATTGCTGAAACAGCCGCTCCAGCAAAAGGTGGATAAATTACTAAACTTGCAACAACGCCCCAGCCTTCAATTGCTAACGCGATCCCATAAAGAACAATGAAAGCAACACTGTTGACACAGAAAAATATGAGGTACTAGCCATGCTTTAAAACAATAGAAGATGGACCACATGAAAAAGCGAATTTACGAGAGACAAACTGGAGATTCCAACAAACCTGACGTTTTTCCCACAATCTGCATGAGCATCATAGACATATACGGGTAGCACTCGTGGAGAATACACTACTATAGGAGGAGAAAGAAGCACCTATGGAGAAAAGAATAAAAAAATTATATATAAATTTATTAGAAAATTTAAAAATGACCTTATACAATGTTATCTCAATAAATTAATACCCTCAGGACCAAAATAACAATTCATTTTTTATTTATCAAGGTTATTCTATATATATGACTTACAGTTAATGCCCTGCCAGCCAGAAGAAACAAAAATGAAAAGTAACCCACAGAAGCTCCAACAAAAAATTTGCCTGTAAAAGTATAACAAGATTGCATTATACGTCTTTTTAAACCTTTTAGAGAAAAAAAGACTGCCAAATCTAGGACTTCTTATTTACCTTGAAGCCATCCAAGATAGAAAGCAGCAAGGGCCAGTAGAAACGCAAGAAAGGAAACAACAAATGTTTGCATTCTGGTTAAGTAAAAGTTATTTGAAGCCCAAAAGTGGATGATACCGATAGCTAGAACAATGAGGAGAAGAAGTAAAAGAAATGATGCCCCGATCTGTTACCATTTAAAAGAATATTTAAATTAATAAAATATACATAAATCATGGGGTAAATATGTAAATCTTCTGAAATTACCGTCCATGGTTCGATTATGACTATAACAGCTGAAATTGCACTAAGAAGAAGAAGAAGACCGATTATGACGAACACATAAACACCTTGTGAAAGTCTCCAGTTATCATCCTTCCTGCAAGTCATTTTAAATAATTGTAATTCATTATTTAATGTCAGATTATATATTTAGATTATGAATACGAGAGACTTTACCATTTAAGCAAACCAGAGCAAAGTGATAGCAAAGCCGGGATGCACACTAAAGGAAGTAATGCAGCCAGAAAATCACTTTTTTGGGGAACATTATTGTCTCTAGAGTTAACAACCTCAAGATATGATGCACCACAAAATGCAACCAAAACAACTGTAACAAACAAGAATGAAAATACAACTACTTTGTCAAACAAGGTATAGGAATAAAGTCTTGTTTGGGTTTAGAATATAGTTTTTATTCGTATTTTTTACCTGAAAATATAGCTACGCATATGGCCGAGGAAAGAGAAAACCGGTATGTGGCAAACCAGGATGCAATTGGTAACAGGCCCGTAACTATTAAAGCAATTACAGAAGCCATGGCCCAGCCCAGGTAGAGCGGTGATGCATATGGTGATTTGATACTGTTTTGACCGCCGGCCCAACCCTTGTAGCCCAAATCCTCTAACGGTTTTACAGACACTATTGCACCAAGAGCTAATACCGATCCAATGAATAGTGATATGCAGATGGAAAGAACAACCCCCTACATTGAAGTGATTTCATCAGGTAAATTATGTCGTAAAACCTATGTGAGTCAACAAGTCAACATCTCACAATAAAAAGTAGCATATGCTTCAGCTACCTGAGTACTCAACAAGCTTCATTATGGCCACACAAATGATAAACAACATTACAGGCCACCCGAGTATCAATTTGTTTCCGTTTATACAATCCGGGAAGAAACTATCCAGAAAATTGTGAAAATGACAACAGGCCCCTAACATTAAAGCTTTGCTAGGCTACGCTACGTCTAGAGTTGTATAATGACAAAAAACGCACCTAAATCTACTCAAAAGAATCACTTTTAAATGAACTGACAAAAATATATTCGAGTAGATTCAGAGGCATTTTGCCATTTTACAATTTCCCAACAAGTTTTTTACTCTTATTGGCATAAAAAAAAACAAATTGATAGGAAGGTGGACAGTAAAGTTGTTCTAACATTTGCATGGCCACAGTGAAACCTTTTGAATACTCGAGTGACCAATACAAGTAGCTAGTCATAAAGATAAAAAGATATTTAGATTAAACAAATACCTCTTTCATCCAAAGAGAACGATAACTTCCAACTTGATTTCCATAATTATCTCTTGATACCCAAAATCGGTAGCCATTACGTATCCAAATGGGAATTGCAACAGAAAGGCACGCTACCATGAGTGGAACAGTCAAAGACAACCCAAGAAGAATAGATGACTTGCTGCACAAGTAACATGCATCATTAGTAAACAAATTGACACCCATTAAAGACAGAAGTTGGAGAAAAAATAAACAATTGTACCTCAAGAAGGATAGCAGAAGACCAACACAAGTGCTCAGTAGCCAAGCAATAAGACCGTACTAAAAAATAATCACAGATTCCACAGTCAGCAATTACTAATCACAGTTAAAAAATTGATTTTGAAGGTTAACCATACTCTGAATTGCAATATTATTGTACCTTCCGTGGTTTTGAAGTCATCACCATATCTTCAGCTTGTAGAGCTCGAAGGAACGCCATAATTGAACAAATAACAAGAGATAATAACAGCACCGCACACCCAAATTCAAACTGCATTCATTTTGTATATAAAGATTAAATGACAAAAATAACCCTAAAAGTTTTAAAATTCAAACATTTGACTAAAAAGGTATTCCCAATGTTACCTGTTGGTGTGTTGCACCAATGACTTCAACAGTTTTCGGACGAAACTGTCCCACAATTACAGTTTCAACAATAAAAACAAAACTAAAAAGAACCCAAGCTCGTTCAGGTGTACCAGCAATATGATGCAAAAGCAATCTAAAAAGCTTTAACCATTTTTCCAGCCCACGAATCCTAAGTTCTTCAGATAATGATATCTGATTATGCAAATCATTATCAATATCATTTGAATCAGTGATCATGATCTCATTGTTATCACGATGATCTCTATCTGCATCTAAACTACTTCTTTGCAACAATGCTAGTATCGTTGGATCCAACCCGTTTTCTTTCAACATTACCGCAAAATTCGGGTCTAAACCCTTATCTTGCAATAAATTAGTCAACTCAATATCTCCAGCCCGTCCTCTCCTTTTCAGTAAAGACGCAATTCTTGGGTCATTGAATTTTTCTTGAAAAGCTAAAGCCAAATTTAAATCCAGCACCTGTTGATTAGCTGAGTCATTAGACTCACATCCTTGGCTCTCGAGCCCACTACTAGAACAGACCACCAACGAGGCATTCATGTCAAAATTTGATGGGCCAACCACACCCTCTTGAATAACAGAACGACACGAACTGCTTCGTATGGCTAAACTCGGCCTTCCACTATCTAAACTTTTTTCACTGTTGACACCTTCCATGTGAGCCCAGCTGTTCGGGTCACCCATGCAACGTGTGCTGTTACCGAGGTGGCCCGTTTCGGCGCTACTACTTCGTTTGACACTTGACCCGCAACCTTCTGATGAGCTTGATGAACAGTTTTGATCCTTTCTTCTAAACCCCTCTCTTAAACGGATCACGGTGCTTTGTAAAGCATCTCTTCTTGCAGCTAACGGGTTTGTTACAGATAAGTGACGGGTTACAGCTGCACCAAGCAAAACGGACCCCACAACCGCGTAACTAATACAGTGCCCGAGATACCTACAAATTACCAAAAAGATATTGTTGATGATACAAAAACTTTAAAAAAATATAGGTAACGTGTAATCATGTGGTGAGAGAGAAACAGACCAGTAATGAACTCCAAAGCAAATCAAGAAAACACGAGAAATGCCAGCAACAAAGAGAGCAATGACACGACTTTGAAGAAGCTCAAACCCGTATAAACAGGCACCCATGTTCCAATCTAAGAAATAAAATTAAATAATGTAAAAAAATTAGGCGTAAGAATTTATTTATTAATTACACAGTGTTAGTGACTTAGTTCAACATATACCAAGAATTATAACTGCTGCTGATGTAATAGCCCCAAGCCAATTGGACTCCTTTGCTGTTAAACCATATAATATAGAATACACAAGAAGCACAAGAAGTGACCCAAGATAAAGAAGTCCAAGGTGTGACACCCTGAAATAATGAACAAAGCTTTTAGAAAAAAAAGGTTGCTGGATAATTTGTGAAAATATTATCTTTTACTATGAACAGACTACACAGATCTATAAGTAGAGTTATCTTATTAGAAATAGAAGACGAATCTTCTCATAACAAACATAAGTGCCAATTTTCACCGATTTACAAATGAATGCGTCAATTCAGATTAATTCTATCTATAAAGTAAACAGGCAAAAAGTCATCCAAAGTGCATTAAAGCATATAATCCCTTTAAAACATTTTGTTCAGGAAGCTGGATTATCACTGTTCATATCAGTTTCAAACTCTAGGTATAAAAAGGGTTCAAGGTCAACCTGAACTGTACTAAAATTGCCCTTTAGACCTGTTACCCGACCACCCATCTTGTCACCTCTAATAAATACGGATCCTTTGATGACCAATTTTTTTTTCTTTCAGGAATGAAATATTGTACTTGCCTTCTAGACTGTCTAGGATACAAATCATTTGGATCTGGTGGCTCAGGTAAGCATGCAACAGGACCACTTCAATACAGTCAGAGTAAGCAAATTTGTATGCGATTCGAACATATTCATCAACATCCAAACCGTTACCTGTATAAATCGACACCCAAGAAAACAATGAAGACAGGACGTCACAAAAACTAATCTCTGCTAAATCCAATTCAAAAACAACATACCATTAAAGACCATTCTGCAAATGAAGAGCATATTGATTGCTAAAGCAATTGCTGACACCCAAAGAAGAATCCAGAAGGTGAATACCGTTGTTGAGCAGTTGAGCCAGCTGTCACATAAACTGCACACAATTCATATGCACATAGCAATGCAACAGCCAGAAGTAGAAGAACGGCAACCGCCCCTATTTCAAGAAAACAAGCATGAAAAAGCTACGTCATTTCTATTCTTTCATATTTAAAAAAAAAATAAATTGGAAAAAAAAATAAAAAACAAGCAAGACATACTTGAGCTCTGCCACTGTGTTCTCCACCAAAGCATGATTGAATAGAATGCTAAGAGCAGAGCTATTCCAGCCATGATGACTGCTAAGCCGATTATATCTCGCCCCAATATTAAAATTAACCAACATCCCCATGCGATCAAAACTATAATTGGAGAAATGACCGCTAGCCATGCACACAGGGAAAGAAAGCCACATAATATTCCCAGTTGAGGCCCTTGTAAGAAACTCGGCCATTTTCTTGCATATATCCAACTGATATTTGTAAAAAGGGGTCATATAATAACTTAAATCAAGTATGATTGCATAAAGCAGTAAAATAATAATGTCAAAAAACAAACTAATAGTGTTGATGTAATAGTTCCTTTACATATTGCCATAGGCATCATAGATAACTAGAGGAGGTAAAACCGTAAAATGGTCTATCATATGCTTTCTGCATCAGACCATTAACCGGCCTTTGGCTCACTATGGGGAAATTAACTTTTGAAAAAGACGAGGTTTTGAGTTTATTATTATACAAAACTCTTCACTAATCTAATACATTCTTCTCATTTGGTGGTTTTCCCACTTAAGGTTTAACACTTCCATAAGATAAGACCTAAATGGCATAATCACGGGTACAATAACAACTTCCAATGTTTATATACTCTTATACCATCCAACTTGTAATTAAACCCCTAAAGTAACACTATGATGCTTCTAAACTCATCATTACTAACAATAACAATACCAATATATCTTTTCTATCTCATTGCTTCAAACAACAACCCTAAATCATAAACCATAAAGCCAAACTAAAATACCGAACAAGTACCTGTAAATCCGCCACGGCCGCCAATTAACCGCCCAAAGTATCGCAAACGAAGCCGACCCCAACACCGCGAATATCGTCCCCGAAATTACGCATGCCAACATTACCTTCTTATCCTCCCCATCCATAGCTTCTTCCTTACCCCCTTTCCCTTCTAAACCTTTAACTACTTCACACAATTCCATACAAAACAATCAAATCAAAACCAATTCAACAAACAATTACAAACAAAAACACAAAACTTTAACCTAAATAACACAAAAAATAATAATAATAATAATAACCAATTGAAGCAAAAAAACTTACTTAACTGAACTGATTCCAACTGCCAATAACATCCTGTAACCTTCCAACCCCCAAAAATCAAGTTCTGTAGAAACTAGGGTTTCGTTAAGTCTAATTTAGTATTTTCAGCAAGACAACACCAGTATGTAACCAATTAACACAATCAAACGGTTAGGGTTTTGTAGAATGCAACGATAAACAGCTTCAACAACATCAATTAACAGATTTTTGTTTTTGCTTATAAAACCCTAATCGATTCGTTAGGAAGCTATTTACACCTGTTTGTTTCACACTAGAAAACACACAGTGAAAATAATAATAATAATATTATTAATAATAATATTATTATTGTTAAAAGCTTTTTTTTGGGAGTAAAATTGGGGGAAATTGGATAGTGGTTTTGTAAATAATGTTATAAAAATAACAGCATGCGTTCACATTGCTTACGTGGAAATAGGCGCGTGAAAGGCACGACCAGTTATAAATGGTTGATGATGCTTGAAGTGGTGTTCGATTGGCGCGTGTAGGAGAGTGTGATGGAGATGCGCGTGGGGAAGGATTATTGTGCAGACACCTTTGGTCTATTGTTTTCTACTTGAGAGGATTAGTGAAAAGTGTTTTGTTGAAATTCAACAAGGTGAAAAGTGGAGGGGCCCATTGGGAAATTTGTCAAACTTGACGGTTTGTGTTTGGAATTTGGAATTATTATTATTATTATTATTATTATTATTATTATTATTATTATTATTATTATTATTATTATTATTATTATTATTATTATTATTATTATTATTATTGGGTTGAGATTGGGATATAGGGTTTGAAGGAGTATTGGGCTTTTTGGGCTTTTTGTTATATGTTGTATTATCGTACTATTGGGCCATTTGGTAATGTTGATTGTTGAACACTCGATCCATCCTATGTGAATATATGAAGTTGTGGGCTTTGTTCTTGGGCCGATTTTAAAAATGTTATATCAACTAGAGGTGACCCTGCCCAATAAAAAACCGGAATGGGCTAGACCCATTTGAGCCCGAACCGATTTGGGGGAGTTGAAAAATACTCGGCTTATAACCGTTGAAAAAATCCGGTTTATTAGCAAAACTTATCTAGAAACCGACCCAGACTGATTTGGGTGGGTCAAGGGTTTCAGTTCTCAGTACGAACCGGTTTGGGCCAAACCGGTTTTGTACACCGTTAATAATGTAAACCAAAGGATTTAAGTATGTTGAAGAATTGAATTATAACTATGCATACCAAAGTTGTGTTCAAGAAGTGGCTTTCAAATACGGTTGTGGATGGGTTGTTTATTATATTATAGGTAGTATAGTCAGTAAAGGTCTACCGAGTTTCGTGTAGAGAAAAGAGAACCAAAGATATTAGACTTAAGGGCACACGAATTAAACTAAAAAAACCCAAATTCGAATCAAGACAAACCGAATTTGATTATGAAATCGAATATAGTTTCGAACTCTGAATTCTACTTTTGTGATGTTTGAAACGAATAGATCCGATATTTGAATGTGAGTTATATAAATTTTATTAGTTGAATTGCCCTTATCTATGTTACCTTATTAAGGAGGACAGATGGCCTTAAAGGTAATTTCATCTACTTTTTAAGATGGCATATGAAAGGTTTGTTGCTTCACACACCAAATGTCATGAAAAACTTTCCATTACTACCCTTATTCTTGCAAGACATAGTTGTACATTTTTATCCGAACTCCCGATCACAATTTCACATTAATGGCTATTGATGTTTTCCAATGAATATGATTCAATCAGTTTCAAATCCCATCAGTTTATATTACCCAATTTCAACTGAAGCAATTGAATGTCACTAATTGAATCCAATTGAACTGAATCGTCACCAATTTAATCCTATTAAATTGAATCCCCTCCAACAAAATGATGAGTCCACCCCTTTATGAAAATGGTGACTATGGTTGTGGGTGTTACGATAGCGGAGATGGATGCGGTTTTCGCTGGCAACAATGAAGATAGTGAGGAAGACAGTGGTTACGGGGATGACAGTGGTGCTTGGTGATAGAAGCAAGCATCGGCGATGCAGACGGTCGGAACATACGACCGCGATGAAGAGTTTTTAAGGTTCTGAAAACTAATCCGGCTAACCCACTTCGAGATGGTTGCTCTTTTTTTTAAGAATCTGCAACAACCTCAGTTCATTCCTTTTTTGACTCTTATACCTTTCCCGCAAAATAAATGAACGACGTACTAACGTCTTCAATTCGTTATCTTTGATTGATGTAACCAGGCGGAAATCAACCCTCATTATAGTTAGCTCACAAGGATTATGCGTATATTTAAGTTTTTCTATTGAAATATCTTTTTGTTTTTTAATGCAAATCAATATGTTATGCATGATTTGAGGTAACCATTGTTTATGCTGGCATCATGGCTCAGGTATCCCTGCAAGTGACCAAAGTTGTCTTTTTATTTGGATGAGACATGCTCACAGTATGAGTTAATTGATGATCTTTGAGGTAAGCTCTCTATTTACAGGGGATTGATATTATTATATCATTCACTTTCTTAAGTTGTGGCTAATTTCTTCAATTGTTCTTAATGCGGTAATTTACGATTAATGCATATAAGATGAGATGATGTAGATCAGAACTAGAACTAGAACCTGAATCCTTGGTTGGGGTTGGGCAGTTACCGCAGTTTCACGGCTCACGACTTGCTTATAGGCCTTTGCCATCACTGTACCAATCTAAGGGCGCGCCACTCCTAACCACAAAAACTTGCACACAGGTCTTCTGGGTCTACAGTAGGTGTTGCCATTGTTGAAGATGAGAGCAATCTTGAAATAGATAATGTGATTTGCCTACAAATCTAAGTTGGGAGAACTATTTAAGTTGTATTGCATATCTTTTTGTAATCAATTCTTTTTTCTATTTTTAACTCTTAATTTTTTTAGGTACTTGACAATAAAGAAGAACTAAAAACAAAAGGTGATACTACGTTATAAATGTGATGCTTTTAATCAACTATCAATATATGCATGTTATCAGCTATAACCATTTAATTTTTAGAACTATTTAGTGTTCATGTTCCTATGTTTAACATTTTCTTGATGCCAGAAAAAAATTATGAGTGCCTGGGTGGAAAGAGAGGTACTATTAAGAGAAGTTTTCTGCAAAATCCTCTTGCGAGCTATATGAATTACGGAGAGACGTTGTAAGACTTCTTAAATAAATTTGCCCCTAGCTCACAAGAACGCCCCGCAGCAACGCGCGGGTTTTACACTAGTATCTTATTACATTTATAGTTATTATATTGTTATTCAGGAGTGAGAGTTCGTAAATTTCACTCTCGGATTTATATATATTAGCTATTTTCACAAAAATATATCCAATGATAGAGTTTTCAACGCCTTAATAGTATTGAGAATTTAGAATCATGAAAATTCAAAAGAAAATAATAGATTTAGGGGCTCTTTAGAATCATGAAAATACAAGAAAGTATATTCACGCATTTGAAACAAGTACAATTATAATTATGGGCTATTTAGTAACTTCTTAATGGTCACTAAGGTGTTGTTTGTTTTTTCTGCAGGAAAAGGTCTGCAGTATGCGGACCACATCTGCAGACATTTGCAGGAGAAGAGGTGGACCAAAGGTCTGCAGTCTGCAAGAAGAAGACTGTTTGTTTATTAATATCTGCAGGCTGCTGAAATAAACTAAAATTTAAATAAACTGATTTTTTACAGCAGTCTGGTAGTGGACGGTGGTGGTGGGTTGTGGTGGACGGTGGTGGTGGTGGTGGGTGGTGTTGGACCATGGTGGTGGTGGACGGTGATGGCGGATGGTGGTGGTGGACGGTGGTGGTGGATGGTGGTGGACCGTGGTGGTGGACCGTGGTTGGTGGTGGTGGTGGACCGTGGTGAACGGTGGTGATGGTGGGTGGTGGTGGGTGGTAGTGGTGGTGGACCGTGGTGGTGGACCATGTGGTGGTGAACGGTGGTGATGGTGGATGGTGGTGGACCGTGGTGGTGAGTGGTGGTGGTGGACGGTGGTGGTGGTGGTGGACCATGGTGGTGGGTGGTGGTGGCTCGTGGTGGTGGTGGAAGGTGGTAGGTGGTGGTGGTGGGTGAGGAGAAGAGGAGTGGAGAACTGGAGAAGATCTTTGAAGACCTTAGAAGACTTTGGAACAAGTTTGCACCAAGAAGAGGTCAGGAAGACCTTTTTGAGTGAAAGGTATTCTAAGGTGCTGTTTGTTTTTTCTGCAGGAAAATGTCTTCAGTCTGCGGACCACATCTGCAGACATCTGTAGGTGAAGAGGTGGACCAAAGGTCTGCAGTCTGCAAGAAGAAGACTGTTTGTTTGTTAACATCTGCAGGCTGCTGAAATAAGCTGAAATTTAAATAAACAGATTTTTTACAACAGTCTGGTGGTGGACCGTGGTGGACGGTGGACGGTGGTGGTGGTGGATGATGGACGGTGGTGGACAGTGGTGGTGGACGGTGGTGGTAAATGGTGGTGGTGGTGGACCGTCGTGGTGGTGGTGGACGGTGATGGTGGTGGTGGTGGGCCATGGTGGTGGTGGTGGACCGTGGTGGTGGTGGTGGTGGGTGGTGGTGGACGGTGGTGGTGGTGGTGGTGGACGGTGGTGGTGGTGGATGGTGGTGGTAGACGGTGGTGGTGGACCATGGTGGTGGTGGACCGTGGTGGTAGTGGACGGTGGTGGTGGGTGGTGGTGGGTGAGGAGAAGAAAAGAGGAGAAGACCTTTGAAGATCTTAGAAGACCTTGGAATAAGTCTGCACCAAGAAGAGATCAGGAAGACCTTTTTGAGTGAAAGGTCTTCCAAAGAACAAACAATCTGCAGACCCTAAACGTCTGCACGCGTCTGCGCGGCGCAGACAAAAGAGGCCTGAAGTGCTTCTGAGTAAAAAAACAAACAACCCCTAAAAAAACAAACAATCTGCAGACCCCAAACGTCTGCGCGCGTCTGCTTGGTGCAGACAAAAAAAAGTCAGAAGTGCTTTTGAGGAAAAAACAAAAAGCACCTAAGAGATATCTTTTAATGACCATTAAGGGGCTACTAAAGAACCTCTACTTGTAAGTGTAGTTGTTTCAAAAGTGTAAATATACTTGTAAAGGGTATAAAAATGCGAATGTAAAGTATATGTTGAATTGGAAGTCACATGTCATGTTGTTTTCGTTCTAGTTATTGAGTTATGTCATACATCTTATCATTAATGTTATCTATACTACATTATAAAGAATGAAAAATTTCTACAAATGTTCTTCTACTCTACATGAATTTTAAGATGGCATAAGAAAAATCTCATGCTTAAAACTCAAATGTCATGTAACTTTTTCTCTTTCTACCTTTCATGTAAAACCTACTTGTACCCATTGTTTTATCATAACCACCAATTACCATTAATCTATATCTATAATCTATACTCTATATTATATTATAAAGCATTTGAGAAATGTATCAAACAAAATTAAGTAATTACTACATTTTATTAAAAAAACTGTAATTTTATATAATAAAATTATATATAACAAACTTATACAAAAAAGTTTCTGCACATACAAATATATACCTATATGCCTTAAAAAAGATTGTAAAAATGAACAAAAGTCGAACTTTACGTAATAAAATAATTTTGTGATGCATTTTCTTAAAAAAAGTGTGTGCATGAATTGGTTCACGAATCCAAACCGAACCAAAACTGATCTTTCAAACAGACAAAACGGAGGCTAAACCGAACCAAAAACGGTTCAGACACGAACCAGTTTGGAACCGGTTCGGTTCCTGGAAAAAACGATATGTGCACGTCTATAAAGTTCTCAGGTTAGGATGTCTTGTGTGGAATATTTTCAACTAACCTAACTTCCAATTTCACTTTTCGATACCCCTGATAGAAATTTATGGTGCACTTGATTAGCAGTTGTATTGCATTGCTTTATCATGTGGAAAACATTATGGGTATGCTTCTTTGTAGGTTGATTACATATGAGCCGTTCCAACCTCCTTTTAATGTGGATCTTATAAAGATCCATATGCTTTCTTCTCCTCGGCAATCTATCCAGATTTGGCACTTTCAACATATTAAGTAAGACTATTAGTATAATAATAGTTGCTAATGAGTCAAACCACCACTTCCATTTTTTTTACCGGCATGTAGGTCAAATTGCATATGGTATTTAGAACGTAACATTCTATTATGTCTCCTTGTAGCCTTTAAAAAATTACCCCACTGCGAAGCACGGGTGTTTACACACACAAACATACACCTTACATATTGATTCTTTTAATCGTTTTAAGGTCTGAATTACGTTTCCGCCTTGTATTGTTGACTCCGCCGCAACGCGTAGGTTCCTGCTAGTAAATATGTAGTGTTTTTAGTTTGGCCCCTTACTTAAACTATGATGGAAAAATAGTTAAGACTATCCGTTGTGGCTAGAGGTGAGCAATGGCTCTATCTTCTTATATTCAGCCACGTAGGAGGTGACATGGCAGAGTGATAAAGCTGCTGCTCACTCGCCTGATGCTGTTGTGGCTAGAGGTGAGCAACAGCTTTATCCAGTTTTTTGTTTTTTATTATTATTTTTTAAAGAGAAAATTGCTCGAATAGTCCCTGTGGTTTGCACAATTTTCACCTATAGTCCCTAAGTTTTTAAAATTACAACTATAGTCCTCAACTTTTGGTGTTTCTTAACTCGGATAGTCCTTGGAGTGGCTGTAAAATTACTAAATTACCCTTTTGATGGATGGAGGTTAAATAATTCAGTTAGTTGGAGGTAAAATTACTAAATTACCCTTACCCCAATTAAAATAAAAAAAATCAATTAATTAATAAAATATAAAGAGGGCCCACTTAACCCCTTAACCAATTATATTTCTCCACCTATTTAAGTGGGGCCCACCAACTTCATCTTCTTCAACCTATCACCACCACCAACCTACCACCACCACCCATCTCCATTTTCTGTATTGAAAATTGCGGATAAAACGATGAGACAAGATAGTTTTCGTAAGCCAGAAGATTTAATAATCCCAGTTCCTTCAAGTAATGATGATAATACTAATAGATCACCGGCAGCCGAGATGCAAAGTGGCCATGGGTTCTCTCCTCAGGTGCCGTGTTTTCCTGGTGCGCCGCCACCATGGCCATACCCGTGGCCCCCACAAATGGGGCCTCCTTTCTGCCCACGGGCTTTCCTATGCCGTTCTACCCTGCAGCACCATATTGGGGTTGTGCTATACCCGTACCTGGCCCTAGCAGCCCCGGCCGGGTCCCTGGAGTATGCAGTGGGTTCCTCATCCATCCACTTACCATCCTCCCCCTCCTGTTGCCTACGCCGCCTCTCCTTCCAGTCCTATATCCCCAACTTTGGGTAAACATTCACGGGCCGAGAATGGAGAAGAAGAAATGATAAAAGAAAACGAAGCTGAAAAAAGTCTCTGGGTTCCAAAAACATTGAGGATTGATGACCCGGAAGAAGCTGCAAAAAGCTCGATATGGGCTACATTAGGAATCAAAAACGATAGATCCACTGGTGGAAATGAATCGCTGGATAAGTGCCCTAATTGTTTAATTATGGTTGATGTAGGCGATGAGAGAGAGAGAGAGATAGAGGAAACATTGATGCTGGTTTTGCTGTTGTGGTGTTGAAACTTCATATGTAGCTTAGTAAAGATACATGGTGGCGGCTATGGGTTTTAAGGAGTGGATATGAGGATGACAGTTAGGATGGAGATGAGTATGTAATTTATTTTTGGGTTTTATCATTCTAAATGGTTTTATAAAGGAGGTGGTGGTGGTGGTGGTGGTGAAAGTGGAGATGGGTGGTGGTGATAGGTTGAAGAAGATGAAGTTGGTGGGCCCCACTTAAATAGGTGGAGAAATATAATTGGTTAAGGGGTTAAGTGGGCCCTCTTTATATTTTATTAATTAATTGATTTTTTTTATTTTAATTGGGGTAAGGGTAATTTAGTAATTTTACCTCTAACTAACTGAATTATTTAACCTCCATCCATCAAAAGGGTAATTTAGTAAATTTTACAGCCACTCCAAGGACTATCCGAGTTAAGAAACACCAAAAGTTGAGGACTATAGCTGTAATTTTAAAAACTTAGGGACTATAGGTGAAAATTGTGCAAACCACAGGGACTATTCGAGCAATTTTCTCTTTTTTAAACTTTTTTATTTTAAAGTTATATAATATTTAAATTTGTAATACAAAATAAATAATAAGCATAAAAATTCATTAATTAAAAAAATTAAAAAGAAATAATTAATATAAAAAACAAATAACTTTATTCATTTTTTTTAACATTAATAAAAAATATAAAAAATATTATATTATATAAAATATAATAAATTACTTCACACCAAACTTTGACTAATAAAGTTTATATTTTTTGATTAAAAAAAAAACAGTCCTTTGTCTTCTTCATTAAAATCTTCTTCTACAAACCTGCAAAAAATTACAAACCTCACAATATAATTCCCCACTACCACACGTGAGTGTGGTAGCTTGGGCTCGCTCACGGGACCTTTCGAGTGGGGTGTTATGGTACTGGCGATCCAGGTGGCTGGTGAGCTCGTTCGCGCCGATACGATCGCGCACCACAACGGACGGCCTAACAAATACAAATAGCGAAGACCTCAAAGTCTTTGACGTCTAATTTGGACAAGTATCCCTTTCTTCCATGGTAGTTAGTCTTGTATGTGGACCTCAAAAGTTGTACGAAAATCGACTTTTTGAAAAATCTTCGGACAAGAAAACTCGTCTTATAAATGCATATTGACCAGTCGAACATTAGAAGGGATCGGAAGAATAACTAATGTATCCTTAGCTCATCTTAATATCATGTATTTATCAAATGTCTTTACCCTTTAGCTTTATGTTAATGTCATGCTTTTATTAAATAGGCAAAATGCACGAATACAAACAAACCCTACATTTATAACGTTTTTTAAGTATTAACAATAAACCTCATTTTAACTTTTTTTTTTCTTTTTTGAACGGCTAAATGTTAACATCCCAATCCCAAACTACTATATTTACAAATAATACAACATTTGTTTGGGAATTGAACTAGAGGTGTACAAATCGTTTTTACAACCTGAAACCAGTTTTTTATAGTGGAGCAAAAAGCGGTTTTTCTTAACAATTTTTTTTAGAAAAATCCTAAACCGGTATAACAGGTTGGCTCGGTTTTAGAACCGTTTTTTTCTTGAAATCGGTTGTAAAACCGGTTGTCATGTTGAGAGTGTGGAACCGACAGATACACTAGTTTTAAATCGGGCTCAAACCGGTTAAAAAAAACTGGTTCCAATCCCCCCCCCCCCCTTTCAGAAACCGGTTTTTTGTACACCTCTAAATTAAACCTAAATCCTCTCACTAAGAAGTAAGAGTATCTGTCAAGTGAGCTAGCACCACTTGACTCATATTTACGTATTGTAATTTGAAATTGTTGATTAGCATTCTTTGATGCCAAACAATGTTTATGTAAAATAAGCTAAAACATACATCTATTTACAAATTTTAAATATATATACACACACTTTTGAATTTTATATTTTAAGACGGAATTACAAGTTTTGTCCTTTAACTTTATACTAGATTGCAAAAAATTGTCCTCTATGTTTAAAATTGACGAGTTTTATACTTTACGTTTCAGAATCTTGTACGGTTTGTCCTTTGAGCCTAACCCAGATAATTTTTATCGTTAAGTGGAGGGTACAATTGTCTTTTTACCCATTTATTTAGAAAACCAGCACCCTATGTCACCACCACCACTTCATCCTCCTCCTTCCACCACCACCACCACCTTGCAGCAACACCGTCACCACCACCTCCTGCCACCAGCATCACCACCATACTGTTGGGTGTCGAATCCAGCAAATAAATAAATAATAAACCTACTAGTATTAGTGAAAGTAAGGTTTGTGTCCTCAGGGATACAGATCAACTGATTATACCAAAAACTATTTTTCGCACAAATACGACTATATAAAAAAAGGGGGGGGGTTGGTATAGTTTAAATTAATGAAAATAAAACTAAAATTAATAAAACAAGTGACAAAAAAATGTTAATTAAATTGTGAAATAAATTCAGATATTAAAGCTAATTCCAACACTAAGGCAATTTCTTAATTTGACCCGGACTTATGATCATTAACAATTATGGTGCAATGATCCTTTAATTAAACGGTTTGTATCAATACTAGACGTCACGCCGTTCGGACATCCACTCCATCTAAAGCCTAACCAAACGCCGTTCGTTGATTAGAGCCAACCCGCTACTCCAAGCTCACGCCGTTCGGATCTTAGCGTGCGGGTTGCAATGATAGAAGTATCGATTACAATCAAACACTCACGCCGTTCGGAGTGCTTAATTATATTGCTTAATTCCATAACAAATTTAAATTCATAGACAAACCTAAACCGTTATTTGTTCCTTTTTATCAAATATATAAAACCGGTTAAAGTGTTATAAATTGATGAACACTATTAGAGTGATTAACAAAGTGGTCAATTTTATCAACCAACTAATATTTTACCTAAAGGTATAAAATTAAGAACCAACCAAACAAACCATTCAAAAACTAGATCTCATAAAAGTTTCACATAAGTTTTTGAATCAAAATTAAGAAATCATACCAAAGTGCCGGAATTAAAAGGTTCTAGCCGGACATAACGGCTAGTTCAATCAAAACAAATACGAAGCTAAACATTAAAAATAATAAAATCTTACGAAAAACCAACACAATTGTCTTTTAGTGCCAAAATAAATAAAATTGCCTCTCCTCCCCTTGGATGCACAGTAGCTCGCTTGATATGAATGCTAATAATTCAAAGATATATCTCCACCAATTGTGCAGCCATCCCATTTATCTACTCCCTCAAAAAGCTCCAAAGTAGTTGTTTCACATTTTTTTTATTAACATTATATCAATTAACAACTTTTCAGTTCAGCCCCCTCTAGATATTTCCTTGTTGCTTGCAGCCTAAACTTCTTTTAAGAACGCCAGTGAAGTCCAAATAAATTGCGGTCTCGCCTCGTCAACGCTCGCCATTGCTTTTGTCAATTCTCCACACCTACAAAATCAACCAAAACAAACCAAAGTAGATTCCATTTCCCCGAAACATGCATTTCACGAAATTGATGCAATATGTACAACCTAAATACATAAAAAACGCTAAAACTAACAACTAAAAAGATGATAAAATATGCCTAAAATGCAACTAACAAATCTCCCCAAGCTTAAACCTTTCCTTGTCCTCAAGGAAGTCAAGAATAAATTTAAATCGAGGAGCGAACACGAAAACAAACAAAACACATATGCATGCTTGAAATGATTTTTTTTTTCTTTTTATCCCTTGGCAAAACTTCATGCTAAACACGTCCAACACATTCCCAAGACATAGACGACTAACATCGAACGGAGTCGAATATAAGCCACAACCGTAGGAACACATTAATTCACAAGACTTACAACGATCAATAGATTTACGACCCAACAAGTCTATATGGTGCCATTTTTAAAAACCATGGGCGTACCTATTCAAGTTTCGCCTCCCTTCAAGAATCTAACCATACATAGCATGTACCCCTCACAATAATCACTCAACACTTGGTTATATATATGCAATTTGGAGTGATTCTCTCAAAACCAGACAATAAAAACATCGTTAACATAAGCTTGTACATTAATCAAATCTACACCTAATTGTTAAAACTTAACATAGATCAAGAGGGCTTTTTGGGTTGGCAAAGGGTTAAAGGTAGGGAAAACTTGGGGAAGTGGCGAAAACAAAAGAAAAGACAATCCGGTCTAATAAACAAAACTTCTAAACACATAGCAACACTTAGTCTTTTCGACTCAACAATTTATTCTATATTTTTTTTCTTTTCTTTCTCTTTTTTTTTCTGTTTTTTTTTTTCACTTTTTTTTCACTTTTTTTTTTTCACATAACATACTCTATAGTCTTATTTATACACTTCAGTAAAGTCACGAAGTAAGCACAAGTTAAACCGGATGTAATAAACGAATCATGGGTTAAATCAAAAGATAAGGCCAAGGCTCAAAGGGGCTACTATTGGGAATGTTTCAATTGGGTTGAAAACAAAATAAACAAAAATAAAGATGATGAAAAAGGGCTCAACATATGGGTAATCCTAATGCCTCTGTCACTTCTATGTCAAATCTCAACCTAAGGTCTCAAAATGTATGTAATGCACAAGTTCTAAAACGATGAATCATGTCGGTACACACACATCAAACGAAACAATGAATATATATGAAAATTTAAGGCTCAAAACTCACTGAACGTATGGAATTGGGCTGCCGATACAAGCTATGCATAGCTATCAACTATCGAGTCAACTACACCATCCTAAGTACCCCAAACATTTTATATTTTCTAAAAAAATTGACTATGTTGGGCCTACTTTATCCCGCAACTTAAAGAATTTGCGTCCTAAATCGTGTAAGCCCATACTGACCCGCCTTCAGCTTACGTTTTACAATGAATGAGACGTGCCTTTCGTGTGCAATCGGATAACCTTGGGAATTTTTTTAATTTTTTTTAGATATATATATGCTATATGCCACTAGAATGGATGCACGAACTAAGTAATGCAAAACAATAACAAGATGCAAACAAAAAAAATAGAAAATAACTCTCCCCAAGCTTGAATTAAGCAGTGTCCTCAATGCTCAGAGACGAGGGTGGAAGGCAGCTACTGAGGCGGTGGAGGTGGCGGATGCTTGCTCTTGATTTGGCTTTGTCTTTGCCCACTTTGCCAATGGTTGTGATGGCGCGGTTGAGCCATGCTTTGCTGATATCCGCATCTCAAAACCTGGTATGTTACCTCAAAAACCCATGAGATTCAACAAATATCAACATGATCATACAAACTCATTAGCATTAACAAATGTGTTCAACAATTTTTTTATATTCACACAGCAAAAGAAATAAGCACAATAAAGTTAAAGTAAACGAAATTAAAGCTGCATAACTTAGGCAAAAGGAACTAGGGCTTAAACAAATAACAAGATTTGGACTAAGGGTTGACATACCGTGGGGACTCGGGACAGTGGGTGAGCGGCGGAGGGTTGACAGAGGTGATGAGGGCAGGGGACAGTGGGTACTGGGAGGAAATGTGGTCAGGTGCGGCGGTGGTTATGGGTGATGAGGGGTGGAGCAAAGGTGGTTAGCGGCGGCGGACAGGGGCGGACCAGGGTGGTTGGTGAAGAACGAAGAGAGAGAGACAGAAGGAAGGACATACCTGACTCGTAGATGAAGAAGACGGGGATAGGTGGCTAGGGCGGAGGTGTTTGGCGGCGGCGAGTGGTCGTCAGTGGTGAGGGCGATGGGGTGGCGGCGTGGTGGTGGGGTGATGGTTGCAGGAAGGTGAAATTTTGGTGGTGTTGGAGTAGGGTTTGAAAGAGGATGATGGGATTGGAGAAGGAGATGAGAGTTAGGAATATTATTATTAGTATTTTTTTTTCAAACATTATCAGCTATTACCCGGCCGGGTAAAGGATTGACCCGCCCGTGTCAAGTTTCGAAATTTAGAGGCCTTTTTCAACCCGCTCGGGTCGTTATGACACCCGCCCGGGTCGTTTGTTTATTATTTTTTTTAATTTTTTTTTGTTTTTTTGTTTTTGTTTTTTTGTTTTTTTTTGCAACATTAATAAAAAATAACTAAATACGGAACCACGGGTTGCCTCCCGTGCAGCGCCTTTCTTTCACGTCTTTGGCTAGACTTAGACCGAGTCTAATTAATCTGGTGCTTGCTCAATAAACGGAAAAAACTTTTGGATGGTGCTTGATACTTTTACTTTTGGTGCTTTTTGCCTTTCTTTCTTCCATGTATCGACTTCCATCAACCCGTCCCCAAGCTTGAACTTGTTAATATATATCTCTGTTGCAACCTTAGCGATACCTCCATCTAACACTAAATCTTGAACTTCATGGTTAGACAACTCAAAACATTTATCGGTTAGTGGTTCAATGATATCAATATAATTCAAAGATAATACATCACTCGGGTAGCGCATAGCATCATCTATATTAAAATTGATTACCTCCCCATCAAATTCCATCGAAAGGGTGCCACTATAAACATCGATTTTAGTCCTTGCAGTTTTTAAAAATGGCCTCCCTAACAAAATTGAACTGGAATTTGGGGTGACCTCATCCTCCATGTCCAACACATAAAAATCAGCTGGAAAGACTAATTCGTTCACTTGAACCAATACATCTTCTAATACACCTTTTGGGTGTACTATGGATCGATCGGCCAATTGAATAATTACCCCGGTCCTCTTTAAATGTCCTACATTAAGTGTTTTGAAAATCGAGTATGGTAGGACATTAATAGAGGCTCCAAGGTCCAGCATAGCTTTAGGGACAATGATATTCCCCAATTTACAAGGAACCGTGAAAACACCTGGGTCCTTGCACTTTGGAGGTAATCTCTTTTGTAGTACTGCTGAAATATTTTCACTTACCTTGATTGTTTTATTACCTTTAAGCTTCTTCTTTGATGTGCAAAGTTCTTAGAGGAATTTGGCATATCGTGGGACTTGTTTTATGGCATCAAGGAGTGGAATGTTTAGCTCAACCTTCCTGAATGTCTCCATGATCTCCTGCTCTTCCATTTGCTTCTTTGTGCTTCGTATCCTTGATGGGAATGGAGGAATGGGAGTGAATCTCACTTCACTTCTAATCAGTTCCTGTTCTTTCTTCTCATCCTGGTCCTTCTTCTCAACAACAATTTCCTCTTCTTCTTGTATACATGGACCATCATAGTTCTTTCCACTCCTCAAGGTAATGGCGCAAACACTGTGCTTTGGGTTATTCTCGGTTTGTGCGGGTAATTTACCTTGAGATTCTAACTTACTCACCGAGCTAGCATGTTGAGCCATTTGTTGCTCCAAGTTCTTGATGCTAGATCTAGTCTCCTGTTGGAATGTATGCGTGCTAGTAGCCAAACTTTTTACAATATCTTTCAATGACATACCCAAGCTTCCCGCTTGTTGTGCAGGTGGTTGTTGTTGAGACTTAAATTTTTGGTGTTGTTGATTTTGTGGAGGTCTCTGCTGGTAACTCATGTTGGGAGGTCCCCAATTCTGATTGCCTCGTGGTTGTTCATATTGTCTCAAATTCTGTCCCGAATAACCAATGGCATTTGCATCTGCAACATCATCTTGCAATGTAGGGCACATATCCGTGGGGTGTCCACGTTGTAGGCATATCCCACAAGCTTTTGGTTTTTGTTCAACACCTTTTTCTTTGGTAAGTAGCATCACAACTTTTGTCAATTCAGCGATTTGGCTTTCAAGGTGAGGAGTATTCACTTCTTTGACACCCCTTGGCGGATCAACATACCATTCTTCCTCATGTGCTTAATGCTTTGAGTCTTCAGCAATTGATGTGATTAAAGCTCGAATTTGAGTAGGAGTTTTATCAAGTAGAGCTCCTCCACTAGAGGTATTTATCAAACGCCTCTCCATCGGTGCCAATCCTTCACAGAAGTACTGAAGGAGTTGATGCTCAGATATGCCATGTTGTAGGCATCGAGCACAAAGCTTCTTGAACCTGTCCCAATAAGTGTGCAATGCTTCCCTTTTGATTTGCTTGATCCCGATGATCTCTTTACGGAGTATTGAAGCTTTGACTTCCGGGAAGTATTTGTCAAGGAACAGTGTTGCAAGTTCATTCCATGTGGTTACCGACCCCGGTGGCAGGTAATATAACCACTCTTTAGCTGAATCTTGAAGAGAGAAGGGGAATGCCCTTAGTTTGATTTGGTCTTCAGTAATGTCGTGTGGCTTCATACCTGAACACACAACATGAAACTCTTTAAGGAACTTGTGTGGGTCCTCATTCTCTAAGCCTCTGAAAACGGGTAACAGATGGATCAACCCGGATTTCAGTTCGAAGTTTTCCATTGCAGGGTAGTTGATGCAGAGTGGTTGTTGTGGGACATCACGATTCGCCCACTGTCTAAGGGTTTGTTCAGCTGCCATTGTTGGTTCGGGTGAGTGTGGTTCTTGGTGGGTATTGGTGGGTGAGTGTGGTGGAGTAATGAGTGTTTGTGGATGTGAGAGAGATTCGGTTTCAGCTTCAGATTCACTTGACAAGAGTATGTCTTGCCAAATTTTAGTGATCGGAGGTGAAGTGATAGAGGTTGGGGAGCTTGCTAACTTCTTTCGTTGTTTTGCTTGCTTCCTTAATCTCCTTGCAGTTTTCTCTATTTCCGGATCAACTTCAAGTGGTGTACCTATACGAGAAGATCTTGGCATAAAACAATTAGAATTGCCGTATCCCCGGCAGCGGCGCCAATTTGTTGGGTGTCGAATCCAGCAAATAAATAAATAATAAACCTACTAGTATTAGTGAAAGTAAGGTTCGTGTCCTCAGGGATACAGATCAACTGATTATACCAAAAACTATTTTTCGCACAAATACGACTATATAAAAAAAGGGGGGTTGGTATAGTTTAAATTAATGAAAATAAAACTAAAATTAATAAAACAAGTGACAAAAAAAATGTTAATTAAATTGTGAAATAAATTCAGATATTAAAGCTAATTCCAACACTAAGGCAATTTCTTAATTTGACCCGGACTTATGATCATTAACAATTATGGTGCAATGATCCTTTAATTAAACGGTTTGTATCAATACTAGACGTCACGCCGTTCGGACATCCACTCCATCTAAAGTCTAACCAAACGCCGTTCGTTGATTAGAGCCAACCCGCTACTCCAAGCTCATGCCGTTCGGATCTTAGCGTGCGGGTTGCAATGATAGAAGTATCGATTACAATCAAACACTCACGCCGTTCGGAGTGCTTAATTATATTGCTTAATTCTATAACAAATTTAAATTCATAGACAAACCTAAACCGTTATTTGTTCCTTTTTATCAAATATATAAAACCGGTTAAAGTGTTATAAATTGATGAACACTATTAGAGTGATTAACAAAGTGGCCAATTTTATCAACCAACTAATATTTTACCTAAAGGTATAAAATCAAGAACCAACCAAACAAACCATTCAAAAACTGGATCTCATAAAAGTTTCACATAAGTTTTTGAATCAAAATTAAGAAATCATACCAAAGTGCCGGAATTAAAAGGTTCTAGCCGGACATGACGGCTAGTTCAATCAAAACATATACGAAGCTAAACATTAAAAATAATAAAATCTTACGAAAAACCAACACAATTGTCTTTAGTGCCAAAATAAATAAAATTGCCTCTCCTCCCCTTCGATGCACAGCAGCTCGCCTGATATGAATGCTAATAATTCAAAGATATATCTCCACCAATTGTGCAGCCATCCCATTTATCTACTCCCTCAAAAAGCTCCAAAGTAGTTGTTTCACATTTTTTTTTATTAACATTATATCAATTAACAACTTTTCAATTCAGCCCCCTCTAGATATTTCCTTGTTGCTTGCAGCCTAAACTTCTTTTAAGAACACCAGTGAAGTCCAAATAAATTGCGGTCTCGCCTCATCAACGCTCGCCATTGCTTTTGTCAATTCTCCACACCTACAAAATCAACCAAAACAAACCAAAGTAGATTCCATTCCCCCGAAACATGCATTTCACGAAATTGATGCAATATGTACAACCTAAATACATAAAAAACGCTAAAACTAGCAACTAAAAAGATGATAAAATATGCCTAAAAATGCAACTAACACATACCATCACCTTGCAGCAACCTGAAACCCCCACCATTCACTACTTCAACCAACCCCACCCCAACCTGCTAATTTGTGACCTCTGACCTTCACCACCTACGACCATCTATATCGCAAAACCACATGTGACCATCATCTCTAAAATCAGATTTGATTCGTTCAACCCCCAACACCTGTGACGGCAACCACCTACCACCATCTCTAAAATCAGATATGTTCGTTCTTCACACGACATCATCTTCATCTCCCCTATTTCTAGCTTCGTCCATCACCGAAGTTCCATTCGATGATCCTGCTATAAATTGAACGCTCCATTAGGACCTGAACACGCCGAAAATCAAAACCCCATTCTCACCTTTCACTGTCGTTCTCTCGTTCATGCTTAATCCGACGCTTTGCCTTTGTGGCTTGACTCGTCGATTCGGAAGCAAATCAATTCGTAAGTTTCAATTTAAACCATAATCTTGTTTTTCGTTCTGTTCTGAGTAATAGCCCCTTATCAGTTTGTCATTTCGATTCGTAATTAAGCGAATTAGAAATCTAGGGTTCTTAAGAGCTTCTTTTGGGGAAGATGATCATACTGGATGTCTATTTAAAATTGATTCGAAAACAATGAAACATAATCAGACCTGTGGTCCAAATGGTTGAATGTTTGGGGGGAAATGTTGTTGTGGCAACGATTAAAGGTTGTCTGGGGGTGGAAGTGGGTGAAGGTGTGTGGTAGTGTGGTGGTGTTGATAAGGAGAGAGAGAGAGATATAGGTATTAATATAATATAAAATTCGTTTAGTTTAAATTTTAAAATGGTTTTATAAATAAATGGGTAAAAAGACAATTTTACCCTCCACATAACGATAAAAATTAACTGGGTTGGGCTCAAAGGACAAACCGTGCAAGATTCTGAAACGTAAAGTACAAAACTCGTCAATTTTAAACATAAAGGACATTCTTTGCAATCTGGTATAAAGCTAAAGGACAAAACTTGTAATTGAGTCCTATTTTAAAGTAGTTACAAAACATGTTATATGCTATGTGACATATACACTACACTACGATGACAAATAAGAATGGTTTGAAACATATGTAACAATTTGTAACCCAGTTACTAACATCGTTACTAAAATTTAAGTTGACTGGTATAAGCGTATAATTTAATGTTGTTTGTTAAAAATGGGCAAAAAATTTGATATTTGTATATCATCACATGTCGTAATAGATGTGTTGTCCTTCATTTTACTAATCTTGGTTCTGGTTAGTAATGAGATGGTGATTACCAAGTTGAGTGGTTTGGGTATTGTGTTTCTTATAAACAACCATTTTTTGCATGTATTTTGTAAAACAAAATTTTCAAATTTTGGTATAACGTAAAGTGATTAGTAAAAACTCATTGAATAATCAAATTATTAAATATGCTTTTTTTTTCTTTATAAAGTATATTCCAACTACAAACTAGTTGAATGGACCAATGGCCCATTAAGTTAATGTCACACCTTTTCTCACCTACACATTCTGAAAAACATAAATACATATTGACCAAGACTTTTTATGCATCCAATTTACGGTTGTTTGCTAACTTGAGTTTATATAAAGCCGAAATGGGTATTGGTGTCTCGGATTAAAAAAATACCTACACATATTGAAACAACAATATGAAAAATAATATTTGGCATAAACTTATGCAGCTTGTTTTGTTTGTTTTGCCACTTTTGTTGCTAGGGTTAAGGATGACAACCGCAACAAAAGGCGCATCTCCTCAAGGCATCGGCAAGGAGAGGAAGGCTCTTCTTGATTTCAAATCATACATTGATCAAGATCCCGACCACAGTTTGTCTACATGGGCAATTAATGAAGCAACTAATGATTGTTGTAATTGGAATGGAGTCACATGCAACAGCAGAACCAGGCATGTCGCAAGCCTTGACTTGAGCTATGGATATCTTCAAGGTAAGATTAGTCATTCATTGCTTAACCTAAGCTACTTGAATTATCTTGACCTCTCCGTAAATTCTTTTAATGGAGTCATTCCTATGTTCATTGCTTCCATGACTCGATTAAGACATCTTGACCTTTCCACAAATCACTTTAACGGAGCCATTCCCATGTTCATTGGTTCCATGATTAGGTTAAGGCATCTTGACCTTTCACAAAATTCCTTTACGGGATCCGTTCCTCCAGAACTTGGAAACCTTGTGAACTTGAAAATGTTTTCACTTAATTCCCTTAGCAATTGTACAATTAATAACATAGACTGGTTGTCTCATCTTTCTCGTCTGCACCATCTTGAATTGGATGGTGTTTCTCTAGCCAAAGCAAACCATTGGGTAGATGTGATTCTAAGTCTTAAAAGATTGTCATATTTAAGCTTAGGGGGGTGTGACCTCTGGCAGGTCAAGCATCCGTATTCCTCACCTGTCAACTCTACTTTTTCATCTATCGTTAGCCTATATCTCGGAAACAACAGTCTCAACTCATCTGCGTACCATTGGTTGTTCCCATTTGCTAGCAATAGACTTGTAGATCTTGATCTTTCTGGAAACAAATTGGATGTGATTCCCAAATATTTTGGGAATTTGTGTAACTTGACATCTTTATTATTTGATAACAATTCGATGTCCATAAATTTCATTGATTTTCTTAACAATTTGTCTGGATGCACATCGCTTACATTAGAAGAGTTGGATGCTTCAAGTAGCAAATTCACAGGGTCGCTTTCAGATGATATCCAAAAGTTTTCATCCCTAAAATATTTGTACCTTTCTCGTAACCAATTAAACGGCACTATAAGTGAAAAGGTGTGGGGACTACCCAATCTTGTAAATCTTGATGTTTCTTCCAATTCTCTTAGTGGTACAATCTCTGAAAACATTGGAACGTCAAATATTGAAATTGTAAATCTTTCAAACAACTCACTCAAGGGTGTTCCTTCTAAAGCTCACATGTCAAACCTTTCCGGTATAAAACTTATTGACTTGAACTCTTGCAAGTTAGGGCCTAATTTCCCCAATTGGATTCAAAAAATGAAAAATCTTACTTACATTGATATGGCCAATGCTAACATTTCTGACACAATTCATGTGGAGTTTTGGAATTCATGGCCTTCTCAATTGACACATTTGAATCTCTCTGCCAACAACATTACCGGGGAAGTAACAGATTTGTCATTAAATTTTAACCCTAATGGTGTCTCAAGAATAGATTTGAGTTCCAATAACTTTTATGGTTCTATATCATATGTCCCATCCACTTTGGTATGGTTAGACCTTTCCAAAAACAAATTGCATGGAGGAATTTCCTTTATGTGCCAAGTTATTGATGGAAATTTATCCTTTCTTGATCTCTCGGACAATTCACTAACCGGAGAAATTCCAGACTGTTTGTGGAATTTCAAAGCACTCAAAGTTCTTAATCTTGGACAAAATAACTTGTCTGGAAGACTTCCTGCTTCTATTAAGTATTTGACCAATCTTGAGGTTTTGTATTTATACAACAACAACTTCTCAGGAAAACTACCCCCATCTTTAAAGAATTGCACTAAGTTACTCTTTTTGCAATTAGGGGGCAACAAGTTTTCCGGTTACATACCTATTTGGATTGGGGAAAACTTATCGGAGTTGTATGCTCTTAGCCTAGCGTCAAATAACTTTTTTGGAACCATCCCTTTACAATTATGTCAATTAGTTCATCTTCGAATTTTGGACTTGTCAACGAACAACCTTTATGGAACCATCCCCTTATGTCTCAATAATCTCACAGCAATGGCTCAAGATGAATTGTCACCTCATGAAACTGTGCAACGTTTTATCCATGAACATATGTATGTTGACCATGCTTTCATCAAGTGGAAAGGATATATACGTGAATTTAACAACATCCTGGGATTGTTAAAGTACATTGATTTGTCAAGCAACAATCTAACGGGAAAATTCCCATATGGGCTAACCGATCTCCAAGAATTGATTGCACTAAACTTGTCTATGAACACTTTATTCGGAGAGATTCCACCAAAAATATCTCAGATGAGAAAACTTCAAATCTTGGATTTATCAAGAAATAAGTTTTCAGGACGAATGCCACCAAACATGTCTCAAATGACTTCACTAGATTACTTGGATGTGTCACATAATAAGTTATCAGGGAGAATTCCATCTAGCACTCAACTCCAGTCCTTTGCACCTTCAAGGTACATTGGAAATATAGGACTTTGTGGACCTCCCTTAACCAAATATTGTCCTGGAGATAAAGAGTTAGAGGTACCATCCCTAGTTTATGAAAATGAAGGTGAAAGTGAAGACGATATTCAGAGATGGTTTTATATTGGTGGGGCTATTGGCTTTGCAAATGGATTTTGGATTGTGTGCGGTACTCTACTTGTTAGTTCGCATGGGAGGAAATTCTTTTTTCGCTTTCTTGGCATCTCAAAGGACTGGGTGTATGTAAAGGTGATGATGTTCATTGCAAAATGATAACGAGTTATTTACACATAGTATTTTAGTCCACGTTTCATGTTTTTTCATTATATTTCAACTTTCCAAACTTTTTATGTTGTCATCTAGTTATTTTTGTTCTTATATATGCGTGTTAGAGAAAGAAAATATTATAAGGCTATCATTCATTTGTATTTGTCATTTGTATTTGACATTTGTATTTGACAGGGTTTTTAAGTCTTATTATCAATAAATCGCCACTAGCACCATGGGGCCATTTCTCCTTCTTGTGTGAAATTATGAATTTTGAAAATTTGATACTACTTGTTTAATAAGCATGAGTTCATAACCTTTTTAGAACTATATGTTTTTTAGATGAAAACTTGTGGTGGAAACCACCAAAGAGATTGCTTTTGATGTGTACGAAAGTCGTGCAACGGATTTTGGTGGTTCCCCTATTCGAGATAGCGGAATACCATTCGGATACGTTATCTCAAATGTAGATAGCGAATGATATGGTTGCTTGGTTTATGTGTTGGCTTGATCGATGGGTTACATGGATGACAAATGGTGACACGTGGATTTACTAATAAAAAGGAAGTTGGTAGCTTTGTAGATAGAGAAATCGATGATGAGGCACGAGGCTATCCATAGTGAGTAACAGGGTCGTCCCTGAGCATGGGCCTGAATGTTTTTTTAAAAATACACACACACACACACACACATATATATATATATATATATATATTAAATTCGATATTTAGGATATATATTTGTGTTTTAAACATTAAAATCTTGTTAGTGGAGTTGAAAAACTATGCTAATTTAATGTAGAGGTCTTAGGTTCAATCCTTGCCTCTAGCACCATATTCATTTTTTTTTTAATTCATTCCTCTTTACAAAAATTTGGGCCCAAATTTTTTTAGTGTTCTCGAAGACGGCCCTGGTGAGTAACCTCAAGTTTGTGCTCCATCTGTAGAACCCGACCATTGAGAATCCTCAAACTAAAGCTTAGAAAAACAGCATGGTTGATACGGGGTTGAAAGTCGTTAGTTTCTCATGATTAAAATTGTGTTTTTATGTGATTTTATATTTTAGAATGTAGTACTTTGATATGATTTGTGTTAGGACAAAAAGGATTGGTGAAACCACTTTTGCAAACCTTAGTCTAATTCACTTTCTGTCAAAATACTCTAAGTATGGAACTGCTGAAGACAAAGAATCAAACTGCTGAAGAAGAGATTCAGAAGTGCTGAAGAAGAAGTCATCAGAAGTTCTGAAGTTCAAACCAGACACTTCTACTGAAGAACTACTGAAGACAAACTACTCATCAGTAGTTTGTCATTCATCAGTACTTGAAGAAGATCTTTTCCACCGCCTTTGTATATCAGTAGTTTAATACTTTAATATTTCTTTTGCTTTATGTACAAGTTCCAAGACTGCAACTTGTTTCTGAACTTGCTTTTTGGCAAGGTTCATGTATTTGTAAAGTCTATAAATAGAAGGATTCATCCTTCTGTTTTAGACATTGATTTTAATACAAGAAATCCTTCAACTCTTATTATTGTTATTTCCATTTCGTGTTTGCTGAGAATCTGTCAAAGTGTTTCATTCTCATTCAACACTTAGATTCCAGGGGGAGTAATAACTCCTGTTGATAAGTGTAGCTATAAAACTTATAAACATTCCGCTGTGCTATCACTCACCAAAGAACTTGCTAAACACTTAAGTGTCAACTAGCAAGTTCAACTCAAAGAGCAGCTTAATACTGATCCAACAATTTGTGTTCGTAGGCTTAGAAGAACTTAAAGTGCATTTTTGGGGAGCTTAACGAGGTTTTGGATTGAAGCCAGGAGTGACCGGATGAAATAAACTCAAGCATTTAATTATGTTTGACTTTGATTTGAAACAATGAGTTACATGACTCAAGGAGTTAACAACAAATTGATAGCACACATCATGATTATTATCATTAGTAATTAAATTGTCTTGGGGGTTATTGTTTTATTCAAGTTTGACTCAAAGACTAAGGAGCAATTTTTGGGTTAGTCCAAAAATTATGAGTTGATGGACCAAGGCAATTTTCTTAACCATTTATTTCGTGGACCATATCAGTTAAAAGGATTTAATTTCCTTTGACCAAAGACTTGATGGGGACTTGATAAAAACGTGATTGGGAGCCCTCTAACATCATCTTTGATTCTCCTAACACCTCCATATATAACAATTCATCTAAAATCATCATTTAGGGAAGAGATTCAAGCTCCTACAACCATGTTTGGTTAAGTTCCCCTTCACTTCCGGGTGAAGGATTGTAAGTTTCTAGATTTGTAATGTTGTTTTGCTTGTGTATTTGTAAGGAACAAGTGTTGTACTCAATGAAGCATTGATATTGGGTTGAACTTTGTGTATGTTTATGTTGTGCTTGAGCCATGGGGATGAATTCCATCAATTAACTTTTGATGTTGGGTTGGACCTTGTGTATGTTTCTTGTATGCTTAAACCATAGAGATGAATCTTGTCAATTAAGTTTTGCTTCAACATTATCTTTAGACTTGTGAGATAAATCCTATCACTTAAGTTGGGATATTGGGTTAGACTCATTATATGACTAAAGGTTTTTGTATCCTTGCAAATCTATTTGTAATCGTGACATCATTTGTATGAATTAATTGTTGTCTTAATTGTCTTGGTATTGGGTTGGACTTATTGCATGTTTAGAGACCATTGTGTTTTTTTTAAGCTCATAAGATGAATTCTGCCAATTATGCCTTAACTCGACATATAAGATTTGGTGAACTAGATAATGAAGCATACTTAGGGCCTGGTAGCTATTTGTTGATGCCTAAGTCTTGATTCTCTGTCCTAGCGATTCATACAAGTGAAATTGCAAATCTATCATAATAACTCTTGAATCCTAGTTACTTGCATATCCTAGCCCGGGAGTGAATGTTAGTTAGAAATTATTGTTACCTTAGTTATTAGTTAATTCCAATTTCTTCTTCAAAACAAACAACTAGTGTGACGCTAACCACATGCTCCTTGGATTCGATACCCTACTTACCCTAGGTACCTAGGTTGTTTAGGTTTTGTATGACCCGTGACGACCGATGTCATCAAATGGCGCCGTTGCCGGGGAGCTAGTGCGCTTAGTGTTGCATTGCGTGTTGTTTTTGTGTATATTTAGTTGTTTTGAAATTCTAAAAAAAAAAAAAATTATTGTATTTCTATATTTTTATTTATTTTATTTATTTTTTTATTTTGATTTCACTTGGGTAGTTGAGTTGCTTGTGCAGATACAACATTGCGAACACTTACTTTACCATGAATTGGGTAGATGATGACCCATGTGAATGTTGTGGGAGCGGGGAGCATTACTTACAAGATTGCTTAATATTTAATGAAAGAGTCCAAGCAAACAAGCAACGTGCATTGTACTACAACATTTGTAATAGGAATTCCTATTATGGTGAAAGTTTTGCTCCTTGGACTGACAAATATCCAATGCCTCCACCACCGGAATATTATTCCTGTTTTTGTTGTGGGAAAATTCATATAAATGAAGATTGCACAGTGTTTTGGAGTAATCCTAAACATTGGAAAGAAAAGTTTAAGTCTGGTTACCGGGCACGACCCTGTCAAGAAAACTACCAACCACAAGTCAATTGCAATTACAATTCAAATTGGAACTATGAATATTATGAACCCGAAGAGGAGTCATTTTCAAGTTATCAAGAAGAATACTATGGGTATTATGATGAATATCCTCAGGACACATATGAAGAGCCTCAAAATTCGGTGAGATCTATACTTGAAGAAGTCATGGCTCGTAGGATTCAAGTCCTAGAAATGAAAAAACATGCCGAATTACAAGATCAAGCAATCGAAGCTTTGACTGATCAGGTTCGTCTTCTAACTGAGGAAATTGCCCAAATTAAACGTGAGCAAAATGAGTTGACTAATGAGGTTGTAGTTAATATTGAAGTAAATGAAAATGTTACAAGTCTTTCCATGCATGAAAATGAATGTTTAAATCTAAATGAAGACTTAACATTTTTCAAAGAACCAGAAAACAAAGCAATCTTAGTACTTCCCATTCCTCCTATTGTGTCAAAAATTACAAATGAGACTAAGGAGGAACCAATAAAAACAAAAGATCGGAAGGTGGAAACAAAAGACATTTGGCAATTTATTGCTAAACGACTCCACAACAACAAGAAGGGCCCAATTCTCATGCCAATCTTTAAACATCTAAGGAATTGGCATGTAAACTACCGAGCTTATCTTGGTAACTCGGTAGGAAAATGTTCATTTCAACCACCGTGAGTAAGAGGTACTTGTTAGTTTTTGTATATTTTTGTATTTTTATTTGTTTCTTTTTGTTTGTGTGTGTGTTTTTTTTTTATTATTTTATTTTGTGTGGTAGGTAAATAAACGTTGTGGGTGTGTTTCCTATATAACCCTCACGAGACCTCACTCGTCCTCATAACCGGGCTACCGGGAGGTTTAAAGGATCTATCTTAATTAGTGTATATTTTGTCCACTAATCAAAATTAACTAAAAGATTACCTGGTAATGTTTTTCAACAAAAAGTAAAACCGACAACTCTTAATGTTTTTGTGAGAAGTTTCCTTCTACACACTTGCAAGTTGCAGGTTTATGTATGATGTAAGTGGAACTATTTTGTTGAAGAACACATAGAAATGAAGAATGAAGAAAAACCAGGTGCATCTATTTCCATATCTTTAATTTTGATCGTTTACTTAGATTTAGTAAGTGGATTGTAAACTGTATATTGTTAATTGGGGTGAATTCTTTGGCTTGGTTTTATCACATTCCCTTGCATACTTTGAAACTTTCCCTACACATTGAGGACAATGTGGACTTTAAGTGTAGGGAGAAGAGAAAAATTTAAGAATTATGAAATCCACCATTTAAACACTACACATTGAGGACAATGTTGACCTCAAGTGTAGGGATGGGGGAGAGAATTTAAAAAAAAAAAATTCAAAATCGTCCTCTTTAAAGCATTCGAAAAAAACACAATTAGCAATGAGTCAACAAGGGATTTTGCAAACCATTTTGGTCTGTTGTCATGGTTGGGTTACAAGAATTACATGATAAGTTCTCGTCAAGTTTTTATAAAAAGAAAAATATGAGTGGTTACTTGGGAATAGCTTACTTGAGGAGTTGGTTTACCATGTGACATCAGAAATTCCACCTATTTTTTCATGTGAGATATTGAGCCACTTTTAACATGCTACACTTTTAGATTTATATATTTATGCATGACGTTTCTTTGAATTGAGTGTGCCATTATAGCAACACCTTGTAGAACTTGCACCTTTTGATGCGTTTGAGACCATAGGCCAATTTTGAGCACAAGAATGATTAAGGCATTAGGATAAACCTTTTTATTTTTAAACCATTTTATACCCTTACCCAAAAAAAAATATCCTTTAGTCAACCATTTTTTGAGCCTTAACCTTTCGTTTGATCACCTAACTTAATCGTTTGACCCATTTAGCCTTTTTATTTTAAACCCGAGTGATGAAAATTCGATTTTAGGAGTATTTATTTATTGTGAACCATTTTGGTTAGTTATTTTGTTTGAATTGTAAAAAAAAACAAAAAAAAAAACAAAGGAAAAAGAAAAAAAGAAACCATTGAAAATGCAATGAGAAAAAGAGTTGAAAATTGTTATGATAAAAAAAAAGAGGAATGTGTTAGTGTTTAGCAAATAAAAGGCGTAATTTTTGCCTTGTAGAGTTGATAATTTGTTTATTTGTAGATAGTTGATGTAATAAAAATTGAATTTTCATCACTTTAGTCACTTTCAAAATATCCCATTCCATACCCTTTGCCTAGCCCCATTACAACCCTTCTAAAGACCTTTTGACTTGTGCCTTAATTTTGTGCAATTTGGTGGAGAATGATTGAGTTGCAAGCATATGCTAATGTGTGTTATGATCGGTTTTGAGTGTACATTATTATATATACTAGCACATCTTTGCTAGTTAAATCATAAACCGATTGGAGAGATTATTGTGAGGGATGTGCACATTTGATTATCATCTTTAATGGTAGGTTAATCATGGGTAACTACTCTACTTTTGAAAGATAGATTCATTTGATTAATTGAGTGACCTTTGACGGTGAAACGTGTGACCCGGGTATGACTCTAAACCTTAACTTTTATTAAGAATGGGATGTTTTTTCTTTTTGTTTGGCAAATGCGAAAATGAAAAATAAGTTTGCTTGAGGACAAGCAAAAAGATAAGTGTGGGGATGTGATACGGGGTTGAAAGTCGTTAGTTTCTCATGATTAAAATTGTGTTTTTTATGTGATTTTATATTTTAGAATGTATTACTTTGATATGATTTGTGTTCGTAGGCTTAGACGAACTTAAAGTGCATTTTTGGGGAGCTTAACGAGGTTTTGGATTGAAGCCAGGAGTGACCGGATGAAATAAACTCAAGCATTTAATTATGTTTGACTTTGATTTGAAACAATGAGTTACATGACTCAAGGAGTTAACAACAAATTGATAGCACACATCATGATTATTATCATTAGTAATTAAATTGTCTTGGGGGTTATTGTTTTATTCAAGTTTGACTCAAAGACTAAGGAGCAATTTTTGGGTTAGTCCAAAAATTATGAGTTGATGGACCAAGGCAATTTTCTTAACCATTTATTTCGTGGACCATATCAGTTAAAAGGAATTAATTTCCTTTGACCAAAGACTTGATGGGGACTTGATAAAAACGTGATTGGGAGCCCTCTAACATCATCTTTGATTCTCCTAACACCTCCATATATAACAATTCATCTAAAATCATCATTTAGGGAAGAGATTCAAGCTCCTACAACCATGTTTGGTTAAGTTCCCCTTCACTTCCGGGTGAAGGATTGTAAGTTTCTAGATTTGTAATGTTGTTTTGCTTGTGTATTTGTAAGGAACAAGTGTTGTACTCAATAAAGCATTGATATTGGGTTGAACTTTGTGTATGTTTATGTTGTGCTTGAGCCATGGGGATGAATTCCATCAATTAACTTTTGATGTTGGGTTGGACCTTGTGTATGTTTCTTGTATGCTTAAACCATAGAGATGAATCTTGTCAATTAAGTTTTGCTTCAACATTATCTTTAGACTTGTGAGATAAATCCTATCACTTAAGTTGGGATATTGGGTTAGACTCATTATATGACTAAAGGTTTTTGTATCCTTGCAAATCTATTTGTAATCGTGACATCATTTGTATGAATTAATTGTTGTCTTAATTGTCTTGGTATTGGGTTGGACTTATTGCATGTTTAGAGACCATTGTGTTTTTTTTAAGCTCATAAGATGAATTCTGCCAATTATGCCTTAACTCGACATATAGGATTTGGTGAACTAGATAATGAAGCATACTTAGGGCCTGGTAGCTATTTGTTGATGCCTAAGTCTTGATTCTCTGTCCTAGCGATTCATACAAGTGAAATTGCAAATCTATCATAATAACTCTTGAATCCTAGTTACTTGCATATCCTAGCCCGGGAGTGAATGTTAGTTAGAAATTATTGTTACCTTAGTTATTAGTTAATTCCAATTTCTTCTTCAAAACAAACAACTAGTGTGACGCTAACCACATGCTCCTTGGATTCGATACCCTACTTACCCAAGCTACCTAGGTTATTTAGGTTTTGTATGATCCGTGACGACCGAGGTCATCAATGGTTCCATTAAACCTAATGCATAACAAATAAATCCAATACTTGAGGTGTAACACAACTCATGACTTGGAAAATGTTGATACTTTTACGAATTAAGATAAGTAGGAGTAACAACTTAGCAAAATCAATATGTAGCTTCATGACTCCGATGTATTACCGTCTAGTGTATAGGAACCATAAAAAAAACAAAACATTCTTAATGAAGCAAATATGAAAGTAAAACATTTTTCAGTATATGAAGTTTTTTATAAACTAGATATCCAAAACCTCACATATTCATTTAACCTAGGGTGCTATCACTTTGGTCACATACAATCTATTTGTATTTGTTGTTTGTTGATATTAACACTGAAGATTGATTTAAATTTTTTATGATACCAGAGTGAAATTGATAAATGGAAATAATACTAATAGCTTGCATGGATATCGAATGGACGGTATTAATAGTATTGCACACTCCATCGAACCACTCCTTGTCCATAATCCACCGCAATTGAACTCAAAGTACTTCATTGAACCACTTTTTACAGTTGTGAATTTAGAAGAGAATTCATTATCTCAAATAGCGGATCCTGGTTATCGTCCAAATTGTCCACACTCCTTCCACATAGCACACCTCATGGTGCCATGTCATTTAGATATGCTATTTAAGAAGACAAATCCCAATCACCTTCCACATCTTCTTCCACCTCGTTATCCAACTCACCGGCTTGCCCAACCATACAGTGGATCCGCTAATTGAGTGCACGAAACTGCTAAAATCAATTCGTTGAAGCCTGCATGCGTTTTTAACACTTTTTCTTGTAGTGCTCAAGCAAAATGTAAAAAAAAAAAAAAAAAAGTCTAACACTTAGCGCGATAATTATATATATGTATATTTACCAAATCGTTGCAATAGTGATTTAACGGTGCGTTAAAGTTGACGACACGCCGTTTAATTCCGTTATCATACTTTCCGTCATTTTTCAATACCTCTTTCCTGCGTGCCACGTTTCAAAGGCAGGTGTACACCTCATCAACCACTATCGCTGCTAATAATTCTCTCCATACCTTTTATACGACTCTTCTCCGGCGCAATCACAACTTACCTTCACCAAGTTGCATACGCGTTTCCACCTGATAAACATCGACACTTCTCATCTTCCACGTTCTACATCTATCTCCGTCTCTGTTATGCCTTCCTGACGACGACTACGACTGTTACCGGTTTGCCTCCCTCTCTGTTACTACTCTCTGCACCGGGGCATCGGTGATACCACAGAGACTGCTTTGAGGCTAACAAAGTGGTGTGTTGTGATGGTTTCAGGAAGCTGTGGTGGTGACTGCTGGTGTATTGTGAATTGTGATGTAGAGATAAGTTATATAGACAGAGAAAGAGAGGTGAAAGAATTATTTTTCTCGAACTTGGTACGTGTTCGTTACAGCCGTCGCTGGTGTCTTCTTATAGGTCTCTTCGTTTGACCGCACGGGGCTTTCTGCACCATCTTTTCTCAGCCACTGATCTCATTTCTGTTCGTAATCTTCAGTTTCATGTCGGTAGTGTTTTCCCTATACTGCTTCTTATTGTTTGAATTTTGAATTTTCGCTTTTTAGAATGTTATAATTGCGTCAAAGTCATTTAGATTCATGTAAATTGAATGTTTCGCTGGTTATTTAGGATGGACTATTATGATTTTGGCCTTTAACGTCTTGCACTTTAACATGCACGCCAAGTGTTTGTTTTAATGCGTGCATGAAAGTTTTATGTTCAAGAGGTCACGGTCAACTTCTCTTTAGGTACTGATTTAAGCCTTCAATACTTTAGAGTTCTTAATTAGGTGAAACATGGCTTCATACTACCATATCATGTTTATTTCTATATATAATAGTTATATACTTATATTACAACGGATAGTCAACACATTTTGGAAACTGTTAGGCCTGAACATTTGAGATTGATTACTCACTACAGAAGTGCAGTATTGAATAGATTGTAAACTTCCGTGCATGCCAAGTGTTTGCGTTTATGTGTGAAAGAACAATGGTTGATGGTAGTGGTAGTCGGTTAGTCGAGCCATTTAGTGTTGTTTGGAAAGAGTGTCGGCGGAGAAACATGGTTTTCTTCGATAGCAAACGCTTTGGTTATGCAATATTAGGTAGCAAGTTAATCATTCGAAAATGGTACATATAACAGCTATAGCCAACTTTAAGGGGAACAAAGTTCGGTTAGAAAGCATGATAGATGCTTCGCCTCGCTCACGGTTTATCGGTTTGCGGTTAACCTTTTTAGAGGCTCATGGATACATAAATAACCTTGGACAGCGGTAGTAGCTTTGTAAGTGATCAAGAGGACCAGATGATTAGGAAACTTCTTGGTAGGCGGTTTATTTATATGATGAACAAACGGCCATTATGGAAGTCAAAGAATATATATATATACACATATTTATTTGAAATCCGGAAAGAATCAACAGAATCTAAGTTCAGTAGCAAATTGATACGTATAGTTGTTTGGTATGAGAGGCATGAAAGTGGTTTTCTGGCTATTGTGTTTCGTCGGTACTAGTAGGGACGGTGTGGCGGCAGTTGTAGATTGACAGTAAATCATTGACAATGAATCGTAAGTTGGTCGATAACAATACTGTGTTGCAGTTATAGGCTTACTAAGGCGTGAAAGAGCGCTTTCTTGGTCGAGGTTGAGTTTTTTTGGTTGGTGAACAGTGGTGTTGGATATGCCCCGGCGCGTAGCGCGGGGTAAGATACTAGTTTCTTTACAAATCACCATTATTTCTTTAAAGTTTTCTGTTTTTTAAATTTACAAATGTATCCAAAATATGTGAAAATATACAAAAACAAACAAAACCAAAAATTTCTACTAATTTTACAAAATTAGAGTAAAGTGCACGGATGGTCCCTATGGTTTGTCCAAATTTCACGTATGCCCCCATATATTTTCAATGGTCCCCAACGTTGACATTTTATAACATTTTGGTCCCTACCAGCTAACGTCGTTAAATTTTATCAGTTAAGTCATATAAAATGACCAAAATACCCATAGGGACCATCCGAGCAGTTTAATCTTTTGTGTATATGACCAGCACCACCACCTCCTCCTCCTCAAACAACCAACATCACCCCCTCCTCCTCCTACAACCACCACCACCACCACCACAAATTCGTCAAAGTCAACGAACCTAGAAATTGTATGTCTTAATCGGGACCCACCACCACCGCTCATTATAAATCTTATAAGAAGAAGGGGTTTTACCTAAGGACCTAGAAATCGTATGTCTAGAACTACGTGTACAAACGGATTTGCAGGTATAATTTCATGAAGAATAATTAAAATTCAGGGAGAAAAAATGCCAACAACCACAAATTTTACAGGCTTACTCGAAGGGGGCTATGGATCGACAATCTTTCTAAAACAAGATTTTCAACAAACGGATCCAACTGGAGATCTTGGTTTTCAAGCTCTGTATGTCCTTTTCCGGACAAGAGTAATGAGGATTTCAAACTCCATGTTTGGCCAGAATTGACACATGCAACAAAAGAAGCTAGATCAAGCTGGTAACATAGGAAGTCACACAGATGTTCAAACCAAACCATTACCGACGTCCTCTGCTTCATCTTCTCTCTCTACTGTTTCTTTTAGATCTGGTCCCCTGTTTCCTCTGCTCGATCCTCTCCCTCTCTCTCTCTCTCTATTTTTCTCTGTCCAACAGATCTGTGTGTGAATGATAAGGGATTTGGGATGGGTGAGAGGTGTGGTGTCGTGTTGATTTGGCCGGAAGTTCTCTGCTCCTCCTCCGATTTGGCCGGAAGTTCTCTGCTCCTCCTCCGAGGTGTGGTGTCGTGTTGATTAGAGAGAGAGAGAGAAAGACGAAGAGGGCTAGAGAGAGAGAAAGATGGTAGTGGTGATGGTTGTGGTTGGTGATGGTTGGTGTGTTTGAGAAGTGGAGATATAACAGATGGTTGGTGGGTTTTTTTTTAAAGAGGGGTAATTTAGTAATTTCACATTGACTTAACTGAAAAACTTAACCTCCATCCAAGTCAGGGACCATCAATGAAACAAAATACAAACCACAGATCACATACGTGTAATTTCGAAACGCTGAGGAGCAGAGCTTAAATTTGAACAAACCACACCATCCGTGCACTTTACTCACAAAATTAACTAAATCAAATACATGTCTACATAATTCTTCTATAATGTACATTTTTAGCAGCTTCTAAAAATTACATGATTATTCTAAATTAAATCATGAGGGCCGGCCCAATTTATTAAGAACCTAAGCTAAGGCTTTGAGTCTCCTTTCTAGGGCCTATTTAACAAATATTCTTGCTTTGGGCCTCCATTTTTTAGGGCCCCTTTAGATAATTGATATATATATATATATATATATATATATATATATATATATATATATATGTATGTATGTATGTATAGGATCATGTAGGAAAATGGTTTTGTCTAGGTGACTTCAGCTTAGATTACAACAGATGTTTGATTTGTATTATAAATAGAACGGTGCATGGCCTGTTCTATTCATCACTCTGCACACAACATTCTTGTACGAACAAATCTGAGTGATCAGGCTGAGTGGGAGTTGTAATTTTGTACTAATTAACCTGTGATGATTAATTAAAGGTATCTTGATAAGAACATTCTCCTGTTTGTTATGAATTAAAGTTATATTTTGTTGCACTTTCCATTTATATCTGTCATTCATTACTGTTTCATTCATTAACTTTCATAACAATCAAATTCGGATCCTATCATTCATCAATATAAACACAAGTTATTACTGTATAAAAAGCTACCCTAAAAATGTTGAAACTACCACGGTAATTTATCGGGTTTTGTTGTTTTATTTGACCCAGACCCGACTCATTTTATGTCATAATGTAGTTTATAAGTTGGTTACCAACTTTATTTTGTATGAAAATGAAAATATTTACCTAGTTTATAAATTGGTTGGAATGTTATAAAGTTTCTTGTATAGTCAAATTGAAATTGAAAATAAGAATTCAATTCTTTGTAGAAAAGGGCCTCGGTTTTTTTTATTCGCTTTAGGCTCCCAAAATGATTGAGCTGGACTTGTAAATAACTTGTAACCATTTTATTTTATTTTATTCAATGAAATTAGTTTGATTGCCGGCTCAACCACACTAAAACTTGGTCCTGTAATGAAGCAACAACTGGTTTTTATTTCTACATTTTTAGTGTCTTTCTCAGTGCCTTTAAACAAATCTCAAACGAACAAAGAAATTAATTTTTTTGTAACGCAAATTTCATTCACAGCACCGCTCCAACAAAAAATGGGGCATCAAACACAAACAACGAAGGACAACTACATCAAAAATGGAAGTTACACCACTTCGCCCAAGAAACGGACTTAAGCCTATACCTATAAAAAAAAGACAAGCGATTTCGACTTTCATCATCGTATTAGATAACCGTTTAGCATTTATAACTTTCCACAAGCACCAACATGTCATAATGATGATACCATGAAAAGCCTATTTAGCCGGCTCCGCCAAGCCAAAGAAATCATGTAACTCCAACAAATCCTTAAACGAAAAGCTAGCATAAATCTGTGGCACCCGACACCACGAGCTGATATGTTGCCAACCCAAAGTTGCAACCAAACACGAGGTGAAAAAATGATATGTAGACTTAACCCCCGAATCACACAGCACACAATTATGACTAGAAATTTTTATGTTCTTACTTCTCAGAGCCATAGCCGTAGGGATTCAATCCATCTCCGCCCTCCATGTGAAAATATGGAAACCCATTTATACCAATTTAGCACATGCAACACCATCACCAATTAATTACTTTGTAGAATCATAAGCAAAAGAAATTAAAAGGTGAAAACATAATATATTATATTGACATTGAACTTTTTGTGTACTGAATTACTTTTGGATATGTCTTCTAAAGAGAAATTAAAATCATATGATTATGAAACCAATAAACTAATGTATAGATAAGTACAATAAAACAGATAGATATAACTACTCTTAACTTATCTTTAAAATATGATACAACTAATCTGTCCTAGTTGCTGTTGTTTTCCATATACCAACAGGTGATGAGACAAATTGAACTACTGATAAGAATACCAATAGAGACACTTCTGAATAACATGGAATTGTCTTTGTATTAAAGTAAGTATAAATATATGGAGGAAACTTTAACTTGTAAACAATTGAGAACTAAAAAGTCTACTTTAAGATGAGAAAAATGAACAATTTATAAGCACAAGTTGAGAAGAATCGACTAAATTAATGAGACAAAAAGTTAACTTAAAGTTGGGAATTACGATATGTCATATTTTTTTTTAACGGCCAACAAATTGGAATCACTTACGGAACACTAGAGTATCATCGTGCCACCAATGTTGTCACGCGATCATATTCCATCACCAAGTCATCAATTCAGGAGGAAACTCATAATAATTATGAGAAAACCCTCTTTGTGAGATTCGAACCCAAGACCTTATGGTCCCTAAGTCTTATCTCACCACCAAAATGCCGCTGAGATATAATGCCGTTGGGATGTTAAGTTGTAAGCGGTCATATTAAGCTATAATGTGTTGGAATGGATGTTATGAGGCACCATGGGTATTACGAGTCTCCTTAACTTTTAATGGAGGCATAATGTGTCTTACATTCATACTAGATTTTAAAGGGTTACATTGGACTTGTAACAAGTAATATTAGGATTGTAGCTAGTAATTATAAGTTGCAATAGTCCTATAACAGGGCAAGATAGGAGAATTTTTTTGTCACACTAGATATTTTTTTTTTCCTAATTTTAACGGTAAATTGGGATCACTGACGGACAACTGGACTATCATTATGACACTAGCGGAACCACTTGATAACACCAATCTGGAAAAAACATCATTGCGGGAATTGAACCCAGGACCAAATGGTCCTAAACCTTATCCTGCCCCTAAGATGCCACTAGGCTATAAATAACAAAATTTACGTTTACATAAATTTCATCACATATTGGATTGTAACAAGTCTTGTTTGATCGTAATGAGTATAACGGATCATACATTTCACATGCTTGAAATAAGACAGATCTTTTTTGTGCGATAGTTAGGTCTAGAGAAAAGTCTCACTTTTATATAGACGAGCATCAACTTTAAAAATGAATGCTCAAGTCTGTCACTTACTCACTTGGACGATATGATGGTATCGACCCAGACAAGGAGGCAAGATCCGTTGGCTTAGGGCCCTTTAGAGATAGGGGCGAGCAAAAGAGAAGTTGTAGCAAAGAGCTATTAAGGAGTGATTATGTTGAAGCTTCAAATGTAGAGCTCTCATCAAGCAACAATCAATTAATCCTGCAAAAAAGTAAGGCAGAATCGTTATACTCGCTACGATCAAACACGACTTGTTAAGTGCCCGCATTAACACTTTTCAAATAGCATAGTTTGTAGTAGGAGAATACATAAAGGTTCACACCAAAAGAGATGCTAAGTGCCCGCATTACCACTTTTGCCAAATTACAATTCTGTTTAGTTGATTTAGTTTTGGAGATTGATGATTTAAGAAGTGAGACCTGTCTAATCCCAAATATGTGGTCTTGATTTATGATAACAACAAAACGAAATCATCAATATCCATTTAGGTTTAGATGACGATACAACTTAATTAATGCTACTAGATCAAATTGGTTGTATTGTCATCTAAATCTAAATGGATATGATTTACCTATTACATGATAAAACTAAGACGGTCTAGCATAAGTTGGTTAAGATTTTTTTTGGAATAAATCATTTCACAAAAATAAAAGAACTATAAATATGGATATTTAATGCCTGTGATGTTTGAAGGGGACATCACACATTTCCAATATGTGAAGGTGAGGCTCTTAAGATCTGAAAGAAGACAACAAAGTCATAAAAAAGCCATGTTGGAAAAGGCATTTGGAATTTTGGATGGATTGTGATGTATCAAATTTTGTAAAACTTTGTATTTATTTTATTTTTTTCTCAAAACATGAAATTGAAGATTATAGATTTTCTCAAGATGTGAACTAGTTTTTTGGTCCATAAAACAAATCAATAATTTTAAAATATAAACATTACTGTACTTTTTTACTAAAAAAATGTGCAATTTTAAAAATGTATAATTCACAAAGGTGAACCAGCATCTTTGTTAATTGTTTCCTATATGAATTACATTATATTCTAAAAAATAAGCTATCTTTATTGAATAACAGTAAAATGCATACCCAAGTTACACATGACTGCATTTTAACATTTTTCAAAAAGTTAAAGCAATTTAATCTTCACGTTTTGGGTAAGGGATCCGCTGGAGCTATAAAAATAGTCAAATACATACAAGGTGATGACATAAAGAATATAATGGTACAATATGTGATTTTGGTAGCATCTTCGTGCATTTGGAAAGCTCGAAACGAATTGGTTATCTCAAACAAGCTGATGCACATAAAACACGTCTTCGAATTGAAATTTTTTTTTTTGATCTCTTTAGCTTGTCTTTACCTTTCAAATTGGGGTGTTATTCTTGGCTAGCATCTTGCTAGTTTGATATTTTTTTAGCAAAAGGTTATATACAAAATAAGTTTTATTTATTTTTTCATTCTACTTTTTTTTAACGGCTAATTTCATCCCCTATTTTCACACTTTTTCTATTACACCTTTTTGGTTTTGAACTATCAATCTCTTTTAAGAGAGGATTTTCGTTATTTCATTCCACTAGAAGGATGGGAGATTTTTTTTTCATTCTATTGATAATAGTAGTGTAAAGGTTAATAGATATTTTTGCCCTAAAAGGGCCTTTGGTCTGGCGGTATTAAGGTGTTGGATAAGGCTTTACCTTTTCAAATGGTGAGGGATCAAATTCCGTGGGTGACAAAATAATTAGCCGTTCAAAAAAAAAAAATATTTTTCCCCTAAAATTTAAAATCACCATAAATCTATAAAGGACCGTTGAATACGCATCGAAGTTACCGAAAGTTACTTTTGTTCCAAAGAGCTACTTCTTTCCCAATCACACATCACTAGGTTTTTCTTTTTGGAAAATATCAAATATAAACATTTACCAAATATAAATATAAAAAAAATATATGAAATAGGGATTTCACACTTTTTTTTTTTTGGCCGGCAAACAACATACTTTTTATTCCACAACCCAAACCTGGTTACAATTCCAAATAGCAAGGTGCTATTGAAAGAAACATTAAAACCCCGAATGCCAATCCCAGGTTACACCCAAATTAAAAAGCTAACTAAAATACAAACTTTTTCCAGCTCTCCCAGTCTATATGTTCCAATTTTCCACGGTTTCGCACCCATGTAAACGAAAGCGCTTTGATGTCGCCTAGCATATTTTCCAGTGATGGTCTTTTTCCGGTAAAAAAAATTTCGTTTCTGCACTTCCAAATAACCCAGCACGCTGTAAAAATAACCGCTTGTACCGCTTTCCTCTTAATCCGATCCAACCCTTTTGTCTTGTGAATGTGTAGGAGGTCGCGAACAGTGAATGCAAAAATTGGTTGAAGTTTGCACCATTCGCTAACCTTATTCCAAATATTGCACGCCATGAAACATGAGGTCAATAGATGAGTTGCAGATTCAGATGTATCTTCACAAAGCCCGCATGTATCCTCGCCACTTATAATGTTTCTACGCTTCAATCCATCTCTAGTTGCTAGCCGTTCTTGTTCCGCCCTCCATATCATTATATTAACTTTCTTTGGGACCCACTTAGACCCCTTGAAAGGATATACGGCACCGCGTTCCAGTTCATCAGTTTTCTGCACGATCTAACCGAGAAATTTCCATCCGCTTCGAGCATCCACCTCCATTGATCCGCTGAGGGTAGCAGCCCCACATTCAGCAACAAACTGGATAATTCCTGCAGCTGCGTTTGTTCGTCTTCAGACATCAGCGATCTTCTCCAGTTCCAACGCCAACCCAAATCCCTCCCTCCCACATCGATCTATCAGCAACCGAGCACTCTTTCACAGCTTCCAGCACAAACAATTCTGGAAAAGTCATCATCAGAGGTTCATTCCCAACCCAACAATCCACCCAAAACCGAATTGATTCGCCATTGCCCAACCCCCCCTTTATTAGCCCAGGAATGCTAGAATTGATGTTGTTGAAATCCTTTTCAATCTTGATAATCGAATTCCATACCCCGCCTAACGAGCATTTGATTGGTAGATAGGACCACGACCTTGGCGAAGTATGAATTGCTTTTACCACTTTCCTCCACAGCCGCGTTTCCTCCACCTTGTAACGCCACCACCATTTGGTTAGAAGGCTTACATTCATATGATCCAAGGAACCCAAGCCCAACCCCCCTTTATCCACCGGCCCAATCACCCTTTCCCAGCAAATCCAAGCGGTTTTGCGTTTTTCGTCATTACCTCCCCAAAAGAATTGTTTTCTCAACCTCTCCAGCTGCTGTAGTACACCTTTTGGAGCCCTGAAAATAGAGAAAAAAAATACAATGGAAGGCTGTCCATGACAGCCTTAAGTAGTACAACCCTGCCGCCCATTGAGAGCGTCTTAGCTTTCTACTTGGAAAGCTTGGAAAGCCTAGCCTTACACATTCCGATAACCGTTTCCCAGTGTCTCTACTGACCCATATTTGCACCAACTGGGACCCCAAGATACTTGCACGGAAAGGTACCTGGAATCACATTAACGGCCGCCGCTTCCTCTTGAATCGAGTTCACATTAATACCCGTTCCATAAAGCCTCGATTTATTGTGATTTATCCTGAGACCCGAGATCAGATTAAAACACCACAACTGTGACACCCGGCAAACTCAGGTTAGTAACGTTGACTAAACTAGTAAGTCTACCTTAACGAGTCATGCATATTACGTCCTTAACAGGGTCAGTCGAGTCGGTATGATGATTCTGGGAATCATCGGGAGTCGTTATGATGATCCGCGGGGTCATCGGGAGTCGGTCCATAACTATGGGTACAAGGATCGGCGATTCGTGGAATCGCCGGGTTTAATGCACACACGAGTCTCGAGTCCCGGGAATTGGTGAACGGATGTAAACGTGTTAGTTATCATGCATTATATGTTTGGAATCATTATGTGACTTATCGGTATGTGAATACGTGTTTATATATGTTAAAATAGTGTTTAACGCGCCAAAAACCCATTCCAGCACCTTATAGGCGATTAGGAGCCTGGGGGGACTCCTAATCGCGTGAACAAGGGGCGAGTAAGAGATTATAGGGGCGAGTAGGGGCTCTACTCGCCTGTATATAGGCGAGTAGGAGTCCTACTCGCCTGAAACCATCTGCTACTCGCCTATACTGCTGCACACGGGTCAAAACACCTATAAATAGAACCCTTAACTCCCTAAACACCATTTGTGCAACCCTAACTGACCCTAAGCCTCCCACACACCTTGAAACACCTCTGGAGCTTGCTTTGCTTCAAAACACACCATCACCAAGCTTATACACCCTTCTTTGATAAAATCCAAGGTGTGTTCTTCATCCTACACCTTTGTAAAGTTGTTGTTTTGATTCCCCAAAAGTCCAGACCTTGTTTTGTTAGTTTGTGTCTTTAAAACCCTTTGAAAAGAGTTCTAAAACAAGTCTACACCATGATACTTGCTATATGTGAAGTATTTGTGCATATGATGATTGTTGGTGATTATAACATGAATGTTTCCATGAATTTTTTGTACTTCTGATATGTAGGTGGTGTTAGGATGATTATCTATGAGTTTAAGCCCTTGATATGATGTTTAGGTGCTAGTATGCATTTTGACCCATTTGGGTAATTCTTGAAGAATAGGATGTATGATGTGAATCATTGCTTGTTTGTGGTTAGAAATCATGTTAGGATGATGACATAACATAGAGATGATGAATTGCAACTTGTAGGAGATGAAATCTGATTGTTTCCATTTAGGGAAAGATAAGGTTGGTTGGTGAAACCTAGTACTTTGCCATTTTTGGAAATAATCGCACCGAGCCCGTTAGAGCAGAGGTAAATTGGGGGTTTTTGCTTGAAAAGGGTTGGTTAATAGTTTAGTTTTGATATTGGGTGTTTTTACATGTTTCGGATCTGATTTGGAGGGTTTAACGCGCGAAAACGCGCAACAGCAGAGCATCAGGCGAATAGGGCCCTACTCGCCTGAAGCTTCATGCGAGTAGGAGCCTACTCGCCTATAGCTTCATGCGAGTAGAGCCTACTCGCCTATACCCTCCCTCCTACTCACTAGTTGACTTTTCCTAATCGCATGAAGGTTTCCTAATCGCGTGTGCTGCTGTCGTAAACGCGTTTTGACATCCCGGAACATGATTTAGCACCTAGGAACATGATAGGAACCCCGGGATACACCCAATGACTTAGTAAGACGTGTTCGGACCTGTTTATGCGTTAATTGGACATTATGCTAGACTAGGTGAATTGTTGCGCGTGCTAAGTGTTTAATTGCATATGTTGCATGATGTCTTGCATTTATCTAACACGTGGGATGTCGGGTCACCAATGGGATGTCGGGTCTTGTCTGGCACGGTCGGTTTAACAGTTAAAGGTGTTTTCAAACGTTTATGGTCACGGTCTGGACATTCGGGGACTAGTTAGCCTGCGGGTTATTAGTCCAATACTTATACGCATCTTATGGTAGGTCGCCGCTATCTGGGGCTATCATAACATAATTACTTAACTATTTGCAAGTAACGCAAACCAAGGTGAGTTTCACAGCCCCACTTTTACCATTTTACTTACGGGGGAGAAACATGCTACTTACTTACTTATTAAAGGTCATGTTATACTATGGTTACTTTACATATACTATGCGGCTTTTGCGGAAAGTCCCAGGGGGGAAACCATGAATGTGCGGGGATGCACAACGGGGGAAATGTGGATAGATCTATTGGGCCTCACAAACCCCACTCGACGGCTGGGCCGGGCGGGTGCATATTGTCTCTTATTACTGGCTCGCCGAGGCATCGGTTATAGCCAAAACTGCTGGGCAAGTCTCAACAACTTATAAACGTATAGTAATGGATTCCCAACCGCAGTAGTAAACAAACACTTAACGTCTAGCTAACGTTCTTATAACCTGGTAGTAACGGATATGATCTTTACAACTTACAGAAAACGCTTTATAAAAGAAAACCTGTGAACTCACCAGCATTATATGTTGACATTTTTGGCATGTTTTCTCGGGTCGCTGAGGTAGCGGTTAACGGACTAGGCGCACAGAGTCATGCACGGCGTCTATTATTTTGAGCATATTAAACGATGTCTTTGTAAACAATGATATGTCTTTTGGTTGTAAACAAGAATGCTTCCGCTGCTGGTTTACAGCTCAAAGCATGATATTTTGGTTTTAAATATAATTATGAATGCATGTTTGTTGTATGTTTATTGTGATCGTTGACTGAGATCCTGGTGTGTCACGCGCCTCGCGGTAAAACCCCGCACGTGGAATTTGAGGGTGTGACAACAACAACCTCATAATGTTTCTCACGTATATGCTGTTCCATTCGCCCACAAACATCACATCATCGGCGAACATGAGGTGGGATAGACACGGACCATTATTGGGGAGAGCGACCCCTTTAATCCTACCCAAATTTTCAGCCTTAGCCATAAAACAGGAAAGGGCCTCAAGAGCAAGGATAAAGATAAAAGGGGATAAGGGATCTCCCTGCCTAACTCCACGAAAACATTGGAACTCCCAAGATGGTGACCCATTAATTAGAACCGACGCTCTTGAGGATCGCAATATACCGTTTACCCACATCATCCATTTGTCGGGAAACCCCATTTGGCCAGAAAACGGCGTCAATGAAGCTCCAACTAATGGAATCATAGGCCTTTTCCAAATCCGCTTTGAAGAGGAATAACGATTTCTTTTGTTTCTTAGCCCAAGACAGTATCTCATTCAATATCAACGGCCCGTCCAATATGTTACACTATCCAACACTATTAAGAAGCTGACATTTGTCCCAGGAGTCTTAAATAAGACTCCTTAACTTGTAATAGTCTCACAAACCAACCAATAAAATGGTGACACGTAGGGGAAAAAACTATTAGACGCTTGAGTTTTATATTGTCTTAACCTTAGACGCCAAGCCTGAAATGTCTTTAACAAACTCTGAAACGTCCTGTCAATCTTTAGCGTCTTAGCTAAGACTCTATCCTTTAGCTCTTGACTCGGCTTAAAAGGTTCATGGGTCTCAGCTCAGACGCGAGCCTTTAGCTTCAGATGCTAGACTTGGCTTAAGATTCCATACAACTCGCCTAAGACTTAAGACGTCTCCGTACGTTTTTAAGACTTTTCATTTGAACTAAAGACCGTTCCGTACATTTGAGGCTTGGGCATTAACTAATTTTAGGGGGAAAAAACACTAAAAACAAAATTTGATTTTTCTCTCTCATGTTTACTCTTATAATTTTTAAACGTTAATATCTTTTATCTACGAGATTTTTTAAAGAAAAAAAATTACACCAAATTAACGAACGTTTTATTATCTTTCCAACGAGTACCATAGTGCTATATAAAAAACGAAGAAAAAACGACTATTTTTTGTGGGGTATTGTTCATACAGGAAAAAAACACGTGTTCATGTAATTCATTAATCATGTATAGGCAAGTCACTAATTATGTTCAAACCAGTAAATATGAATTCTATTTTCAACTAGAGCCGAATAAGTTAATAGAGTTATACATTGTTTTAGATTAGGCATCAATATTAGTATGTTAGAGTTTTACATTTGTTTAGTCTTTAGAATATGTGTTAATATTAGAGTTACATTGGAGTTCTACATTGTTTTAGGTTAGGTGTTAGGATTAGAGTTGTACATCGTTTTAGGTTAGATATTAATATTAGAGTTATAAATCAGTCTATTTCATATTAAAATTAATGTGTCATATTAAATTTTTCAGCCTTGGAACGCTCCCAGGCTATAATCTAGTTAGTTATATATAATAAGTCAGTGTAATTAATAAATTAACCTTAGAATTATAAATAGAACGATACAAACTAATTTCTTTGCATTGGTGATTTTTTCGGTCTCTAATTACATTACTACACACTATGTCAATGTGGACTTAACACTATGGTATAGAATTATGTCTTTTAAAGTGGAGATCACAAGTTTAAACCCGGGTAAAATAATAGTTTAAAATTTACCATGTAAAGTAGAGTAATAGTGTCATTAAAAAAATTACTTTATATTATATAAAACCTTTTATAATTTTTACAAACCTAACCCACTGTAAGTTTCATATACCGTGTGCGGTAATGGCCAAAGACGTCCGTGATAACGAGAGGGCGGTGCAGGTTGTCCCGTCGCGGATCTTTGGTAGGAGGACGTCCGCCTCCTTTCAAGAGTCGTCGTTTTGTGGTGCACGGGCTCGCTTCCCGTGCTGAGCTTTCTTTCCCGGCCTTGTCATATTGCATTGATGGCGCGGGATGATGGTGGCGGTATGTGTATTCAGGTCGCGGATTTTTTTCCGTGATCCCTCCGCCTGCATGTCATCGCCACTTTGCCCTTTTGCTGCGCAATGGACGTTTTTGACTAGGTGACCGAGCTGACCAGATTTCAGCACGGTCTCAATCTCCATTTTTAGGTTGTAGCAGTTGTCTGTGAGGTGACCAAAGTCATTATGGTACTCACAGAACTTGGTGGTATCCACATTCTTTCTTCTCCCAAGGGGTTTGGACTTCTTGAGAGTCATTTGCTCCGTCTTAAGGACTTGTGACGGGGTTTTGACTAATGGGGTCCAGTCGTGGTTTTTCTTGGAGTGACCACGCTGCTCCCTTGACTGTTTGCCGCTGATGATATGGCGGGCGTCGTTGGCGGGGAAATATTTTCCCTCGTATGTGGAACCTGAGATGTGGTTCCACACGGATTTGCCCTTATTTTTATTATTATTATTATTATTATTATTATTATTATTATTATTATTATTATTATTGTGGTGATGAGGCATATATTTTGGCGGAGTGAATGAGTTCATCCCAGGACTCCTGCATGCCATCCTTGCCGGTGAGGCATTTCATAAGTTCCGGGTTGCGTACGTTGTGAATGAACGCAGCGTGCGTCCGCTCCTATCCGCAACCTATCTGTAGGGCCTCTTTGTTGAAGCGGACAATGAAGTCCTCGATGGACTCATGGTCGTATCGGCAACACAGAAGTATGTGCGCCTTGTCTCGCTTGTGTTTCCTGAGATGCGAGAAGTGATTGCCGAACTTGCCGGTAAGGTCGTCGAAGTCCGCAATGCTCCCCGCATGGAGATTATCGAACCAGACCATTGCCGCGCCCGTCAGCGTTTGGGCAAAAAGGTGGCACCAGACCTATATTGGCCAATTAACAGAACTCCCCGCACGTTCAAAGTCGTGAATGTGGTCATCTGGGTCACGCAGGCCATCGTACTTGTCGATGCTGCTGGGAAGCTTAGCCTTCATGGGGATTTCCGCAGTCGCTATGCGAGCGACGAACTTTGATTTTTCGGCGAAAGACTTTGGTCGGAATGGCTTGACCAAGTCGTCATCCACATCCTTGCGGCGTGGACGACGAGAGCGTGTCTTCCCGTTATGGTCAGAGTCCGTGCTAGAGGACTTGTAACCGTCAGACTCGTTATGTGACTTGGCGCAGCCCCAAGCTCCAGCGTTTCCGCCGAGCTCCCCGCTATGACCGCCACGACGACCAGTAGTCTCTTTGCTGTTATGACGCATTTTTTCGGGGAGTCATAAGTCAGGGCCTTGCCCTTCTTTTTTTGCTTGTTTTATGAGCATCCGTTGGTAGATAGCGGCGCTCTTTGAGCTTTGGCGGAGGAGCCATTGGTCCGGGTCCTCCTCTGAGCTTTCACCACTGTCCTCGTCAGTTTCCACGTCATGCATCTCGAAGACTAGCTTGTGGATGCGTTAGGTGGACTGTTTGACGACAATGGCTGGGGTGCCGACGTTCTCGGTGAGTTGGGCATCAACGTACCCGGTTTGGTTGACGACGACAGTGTTGGGGTTGGGTTCAGCCATGGGTGGGTTAAAAAATGAGAGAAATTGTTGTTCTAACCGACGGATGGCGCCAATGAAGAAACAATAAGTATCACGGGGATTATCACTGATCACCGTGTGGTAAATACTTATGTAACTACAAATACGCTCCTTTACCCAAACCTTTGGTTCAACCCGAGAGTGGAAATATAAGTGAATGAGTGTGTGGTAAAAGTAAGAACACGAAGATATAAGTGGTTCGGTCAAGCGAGACCTACGTCCACTGTGAAGAGCCGATGATCTTGTTACTTTGGAGAGTACAAAGTATTACAAATGAACCTAGCTCTATGTTACAAGTGAGTCTTTTCTTTGGGATCCTTTGCTAAGGAGTTGATGTCTTCTATTTATAGTGGAGATCGTGGGCTTGGTAGGAAGCCTACAAGAAGTCTTGTGTTCCTTGGGCCTAGCCTCGGTCTAACTGTTTTTGGTCACCTGAAAAGGGCGGGAAAAAGGACGGCACTGTAGCTGATGTCATCGGCAGTTGAGAGTGACATGCCAGGCGGACACGTGGCAGCTTGTGACTGGCCGCCGGCGGTATGTTGTTTTGACCCAGCATGGTTGACTTACCTGCTGGTGGTTTACGTGACCCCTGACAGCAGGTAAGCATGTCTGGTCAGCACAGTAGAGGCAGCATGGTGGAAGCATGGAACCGGTCACGTCACTGTTGAACGTCAGTGGTTGTTGGGCTACTACGGACACGTGTCGCCTTTCGCTTGGTGGTACCTGTGATCTTCTGCAGACGGATCTCCCTGATCCTTGATCTTCCGTACATCGTACCTGGGGCTGTTACGTAGTGGAATATTCTGCGCGTTGGTGGGCGCGCGTCTGCTTTTCCCAAGTGAAGTGTATAAGACTATTTTGTGGCTCATCCGTTCCCCGCAGAGTACATCCCGCACGGATGCTTTCGTAGATCTTTATGTAGAGGGATAGGATGCTGTCTTCGCGTGGATTAGGCACCCTGTCCATTCAGATACTTTATTCAAATTATAGATTATCTTTTTGTCACATTTCAACTAGTATAAAAAATTAAAAACATTATGAGATAGATCCAAATTGATACTTAATAAGTTAATATATGTTAAGTTTAATATTATCATTTCTCTGTAACTAATTTCTGCCCAAACATCTTCACACTTATATTTTAAGTGTATCAATGTGAAACCATATTTAAAACATTAGGGAATTATTTTATTTTTTGAAAGGCGTGTGCTTGTCGATGTTGACTAACACTGTCATTATGCTTATGTGGAGTAATACTATTTTTTAATTTACTTGTGAATTTTATATGGTAAAATTCTGCCAAAAACTACTAATAAAAAAGTACAGGGGTTAATATTAAAAAAAATGAAAGTTGGAGGGCCAGAAAGACAGAATCTTTGTCATAAGAATAAGATGGGAAAAACATTATCGTGGATGAGACTCCACGTTCTGTTTATCTGCTGTGTCAGTTTTTTTTTTTAAATTTTTATTTCATAGGATTCCAATTCATGCACAATTTTGACTTTTTTCTTTGACCAAAAAATCATTGTTTCTAAGCATATGTAAAACTGTCCTTTGAAGGGCTTTTTCGGTAATTATTATGCCAATGCAACAACCATTCCCGCCAACCGTAGTATCATAGCAGTTAAACACAATTTTTTTTTTTTTTAATCTGGGGTACCTACCAATTGGTTACAAAAACACCCCATACGTCCATGGTTGAGGACAAGTCTTAGCCTCTTAGGTGTCCGCCCACAGGTAGCGCTGGATAGTCAGAACCCACCAATGCACCAATTTCAGGGAAAACTTGTCTCCCACCCGGCCGAAGGCACGGCAGTGAAAAATCAGTAATACCTGGTGGGATCAAGGATTGAACCTGACACCTTAAAGAAGTTAAGCTATACCTTTCATTTCCCATGCCACTCCACCACAAGGGTGGGGGCAAGACACTTTTGTTTTAAGATGAATAGAGTTAACATACTATGGCTAGCCACCTCATCCCTCCCCTCTTGCACCGAACACACTCACACTGGTCTTTAGTGAAATGTTTACGCGATAAGATGATGGAAAAATTATATTAATTATGAAAGACTGTTTGATTGTTAAAATATTGTGAAACGCATACGAGTATAAACGAGCCGAGTTGAGTTCAATCTTCGCTTTGAGTTGTGTGTTTGAAGGGCGCCTTGTATATATTTTTTTATTTGTTAAATGCTTGATTATTTTATTTGTGTGTATAATGGCTTATAGATAAATATATTATAACTTTATGCATGTAACAAGATAAATATTGTTTTTATTATGATATTTGTATTCAGGCCCGGCTTAAGCCCAAGTTAAATGAGGCTTTTGCTTTGGGCCTCCAAGTTCTAAGGGCCTCATAATTTTCCTAATTTTGATGATATATAATAAAAATAAACCCACATAAGAGCATATTGACGGGATAGTTCAGTTGTTTAGAGCATATGGTTGTTAATCACAAGGTTTGAAGTTCAATCCCTCCTTCTAGCAAATTTTGTAATTTTTTTCAGTATTTTATTTTTTATAAATAGGGCCCCAGATTTTTATTTCGCTTCAGGCCCCCAATATGGTTAAGCCGGCCCTAAAGTATTATACAATACATGTTATTATATTTACGTGTATCTGATAGACTTAGGGGCTGTTTATTGATTAAGTGATTAATCATTAAGAGGTCTGAATGGTTAAGAGGTTCTGAATGATTAAGTGCTTAATGGTTCAGTTATGCATCAAGTCTGAATGGTTCAACTCTTAATCATTCCATTCAGAGCCTTTTTTAGATTAAAACAAACAGTCTGAATGCTGAACCATTCAGAGCTGAATGGTTCAGAGTCTCATTAAGAGGCTACCAAACAGACCCTTATTTAGGCTTGAGAGGCAACCGACGTGATACATAAAACTCAACCTCGAGCTATTTTATTAAATGAACTTTATTAAACTCAAGCTCATGCTTGAGCTAATTTAAACGAAGCTCAATTTGAAATTAAAGTAAATGAATACCAAGTAGCTAGCAAATGTCTCAACTCATTTACACTCTTTAGTTGTAAAACCGGTCTCAAGTAACCCACAATTATGTTCAATCAATAACAATCTTAAACTTTATGACTAATAACTTACAAGTCCTTAAAGCAAACAAAGTAATAGTTTGTTTGAACATGTTTATATTTCAACCTTACAGATAGTGTATATATTTAACCTACTTATTTTTTTTCTAAATAACCTTTGTTGGTAAACTTAAAAAAAAAGAAGCTAAATACTCGGTTGTGTTTTAAGTAATTTATTTTTCTGGATTACAATATAGTTTTGTTTAAAATAAAATTGAGTTCAACGTTGATTTTTTTTTTAAATCATAAGCTATAGCGAGTAACGATCCATGGCAATTCAAACCGATACGACCAAACAACATTGATAGTGTTATGGTTTTCGTTTGATGTATAAAATGACTATTTTTGTGTTACGTCATACGATTTTTGTGTAATCAAAATTACTTAATAGTCTTTTTGTGAATACTAATGTAGTGTAGTGGTAGAGACATTAGTAAACAAATGATAGAAGACCCGGGGATCTTGGTTTCGATTTTTGAGTCAAACGGGTTTTACCGGTAATTTTACCGTCGTGCCTACGGACGGGTAGGTTACCAGGTTTTCCCCGGAATTGTTGTTTGAAAACTCGGGTTACTCTCGGAGTACTTGATTTGTGGAAAAGGTACCCCGAAAGGGCTCGGGTTTGATTTATTGACCTTTCAAAAAAATAATAATAATACAAAATTACAAATATACCCTCATCCTACCTTTTGTTTTTCAGGTCTTTACCCTTTTCACATGCCCTACAATGCAGAAATTAACCCATAAATTCAATCTAGAGAAAATCTATAAAGTGAGAGGAGAGAGAGAGAGAGAAAAGAGTGTACACTCCCAAGGCAAGTGTCTAGGAGCTTGTTGGGGTGCGTAGGATAAGCAGAGTACCTGTACACTGTGGGGTCTGTTTCTGTTTTCTGCTCAACTCATCACACATGGTGCATGTTAACACAATAAGCAAGACAGTCTAATTGAGAAAAAGAAAAAACACCTTTCTTTAATAATCTTTTCGGACTTAATAATCTTTTCCTCCCTTTGACAATGCCAGCTGCGCACGTTAGCAGAAGCAGCATGAAAATAGTGTCCCTCCTGTTCTTTCTCTTCTTCCTTGATCTTGCCTTGCTATCTTGCGCCAGGCAGTCACCTACTTCCAGACAGAAGTTTAAAGTTCATAAACACTTGAAACGCCTCAACAAACAACCTGTCAAATCCATTGAGGTATTATTATTATTATTATTAATTTTTGATTTTTGAAATATTTGATTTTGGTTGCAAAATGTTGTAAAGATGTTAACTTTAAAAGAAAAGGTTATGTCTTTGTTACTTATTTTAGCTTTCTTTGATGAAAAATGTGTTTCTTGATGCAAGTTTGGTAATATTATTGTTATTATTATTATTATTATTATTATTATTATTATTATTATTTTGTGATTGTTTGAAATATTTGATTTTGGGTGCAAAATAGTGTAAAGATGTTAACTTTAAAAGAAAAGGTTAAGTCTTTGTTACTTATTTTAGCTTTATTTTATGAAAAATGTGTTTCTTGATGCAAGTTTGGTAATATTAGAGCATAATATTCATTTAGGGCTAACAGTAAATGATATTCATTTAATGATTATTCATTTATTTTCATGATTTGAACAGAGCCCAGATGGAGATATTATTGATTGTGTACACATCTCTCACCAGCCAGCTTTTGATCATCCTTTCCTTAAAGACCATAAAATCCAGGTTTTTTTTTTTCAACATTTTCAAGATTTTGTTAAAAGTTATTATTTTTATTTTTTTAAATAATGTTTTTTTTAATAAAAATTATGTAGATGAGGCCTAACTATCATCCTGAAGGGCTGTATGATGAGAACAAGATGAAGACAGAGTCTAAAGAAAGAGAGAATAATATCCATCAACTGTGGCATGTTAATGGTATGTGCCCTGAAGACACCATACCAATAAGAAGAACAAAAGAAGAAGATGTTTTGAGAGCAAGTTCTGTTAAAATGCATGGGAAGAAGAAGCATAAAAGCATTCCTGTGCCTAGAAGCATCCCTAAGTCTGCTGATCCTGATATTGATAATGAAAGTGGTCATCAGGTGAGCAAGAACAAATATCATGGAAAAAAGACACAAAAAAAAGCCTATTGTTTTCCCTTAGACCGTCCGCCGTAACCGTTAACGCCCCTTAATGCCTTTTAAATCAATACTTTCCAATTTTTGGCTCCTCATTGGGCGATATACTAGAAACGCTCCTCCCTCTTCATGCCCCTGCAACGCCGGGGGAGGGGGAGGGGTGTTGAGGGCTTTATCAAGCCCATTCACGGCCCTATAATGCTCATTACGCATGGTTTTAATTATGACAAAATTGAGGTTAAATGCACTTTATTATAGGGTAGTTATTGCAATCTTGAAGATTAGATTATCCTTCTTTGTTTTGATAATTACATATGATTTTGGGCATAAATGGATAGAGAAAAAGATTCATTTCATAATTTGCCATCATTATAACAAAATAAAGAGGTAATTAAGACATCAGGTGAGATAATGGATGAAACAAAAGTTAAAGCCCATGATTTTCCATCTTTATGCAAAATAAAGTGGCAAATGAACTTTTCCTTATAACCCCATGTCTAAATGCACCATTTTTAAAGGGTTATTTAATTATTTATTTATTTTTTTTGTAATTCAAGATTTAAGTGTCTCTTTATTAGCTATTTAATTATTTTATTATTTGCTATGATTATTAGTTTATGACAAAATTTCACCTTTCTCATAGGTTATAAAGTTTTGTTTATGGTATATTGATTTTAATGGTTCTTTATGTGTTCTGCATCATATAGCATGCCATAGCTTACGTGGAGGGAGACAGATACTACGGAGCAAAGGCAACTATGAACGTTTGGGAACCGAAAATACAACAGTCGAACGAGTTTAGTTTGTCACAAATTTGGATATTAGGCGGTTCTTTCGGCCAAGATCTTAACAGCATTGAAGCAGGATGGCAGGTATTCTCACTGCCCATAATTCTTTGATGCCAAAAGAACTAATTTATCTAGAATCATCTTATAAATTTGTACTTTTTTGGTCATGTACTAAACTACTAATGTCTATGTTTTGGCATGTTTATAGTGTTAATGGCTAGAAAACAAATCATGTAGAGTTATATATATTAATTTGAGATCACTATTATTCTTCCATTATTGAGTCTTGTTTAATAAATATATATAACCATTTGCAGGTCAGTCCAGATCTTTATGGTGATAACAACACAAGGCTCTTCACCTACTGGACTGTAAGTATATTATCTATAATGCTTATTTAACTTTTTAGTTAGAGTTAATGGCCAAAATCGTCCCTGAGGTTTGGCCAGTTTTGCTACATTAGTCAAAAATCGAAACTTTTTACATCTGGGTCCTTCTGTTTTACATTTTGTTGCCAATTTCGTCCATGACGCTAAACCCAATTAACTCTTGTCGTTAACTATGGGGTATTTTTGTCTTTTTGGCTGCCCCCTTTTAAAACCCAATTTAAACAGAGTTATTCATACCCCCAGAAGACAAAAATACCTAGATGTAAAAGGGGGGCAGTCAAAAAGACAAAAATACCCCCAAAGTTAACGACAATAGTAAACTGGGTTTAGTGTCGGGGACGAATTTGACAACAAAATGTAAAACAGAAGGACCCAGATGTAAAAAGTTTCGATTTTGGAATGATGTAGCAAAACTGGCCAAACCTCATGGACGGTTTTGGCCATCAACTCTTTTAATTACAATCAAGAGTTTTTTTTTTTGGCATCTTTTATTAATAATATTTTGGTGCAGAGTGATGCATATCAAGCTACTGGCTGCTACAATCTACTATGCTCAGGCTTTATACAAATCAACAGTAATATAGCAATGGGTGCAAGCATATCACCTGTTTCTGCATTTAGGAATTCACAATATGATATTAGTATCCTTGTCTGGAAGGTAAGTTCCATGCTTTTAATTAAATAATATTGTTTGTGGGATTAAATGGGCATTAATCTTTTTTAATTTACTCAAGATAACCACTAAGTGGGAATAAGAGAATAACTTAGTTGGGTTGATTTTATGCATTATTCAAAGGTGTGTTAGTGCACCTTTATAGTCATCCTTAAAGAAAGGTGACAACTTTATATTATCTTTTTCTTTATTAAATAAAGTTGATGCTAAATTTAATCAATTATTGTGTTGGTGTGGTTCTTGAACATTGCAGAAAATATTTATTAAAAGAAATGAGAATCTTGTCATTTTTAATTTTTTAGTTTCCATGTTTATGAATCAGATGCCTTAATTTTCGTTACCGGTGTGTGGGTAGGGTTTCGAACTTGGGACCGCTAGGCTAGGGTTGTACAAGGATTTCCACTGAACTAAGCCTTTAAAAAAAATATGCATAAACGATTAGTGGTGGAATGGAACGGGACAAAAGTCACCTAACTTACATTCAAATGCTTACGTCGTCTCAAATCCTTTTATTTATTAGATATTATTTTATTTTTTTATTATTTTAATACGAGTGTTTTTGTAATCATATTCGATACAACATTGTTTATAAAATTACAAAAAGGTGGACCAAACGTGTGCCCAACCCAAATCCGACCCACTGTTGCACAACTTACATGACCCGTCCGTTTGGTATTTTTTTTATTTTTCTTTCGTATTACTTTTATGATTTACCTGACCCGTCCGTTTGGTATTTTTTTATTTTTCTTTATCCAGGATCAAAAAGAGGGAAACTGGTGGATGCAATTTGGGAACGGATACGTGTTAGGATACTGGCCATCATTCTTGTTTTCATATCTAGCCGACAGCGCTTCAATGATCGAATGGGGCGGCGAGGTGGTCAATTCCGAGCCAGACGGGCATCACACGTCGACGCAAATGGGCAGTGGCCGCTTCCCGGAAGAAGGGTTTGGTAAAGCAAGTTACTTCAGAAACATTCAAGTCGTCGATAAAGAAAATAACCTTAAATCTCCCAAAGATCTCGGGACATTCACCGAACAATCTAATTGTTATGATGTTCAAACCGGAAGCAATAGCGATTGGGGTCATTACTTTTACTATGGAGGCCCTGGCAAAAACCCTAATTGCCCTTGACCTTGATCACCTTAGAAGATCTTCTGTTATATATTTTTCTCTTTTTTTTTTCTTTTTTTGTTGGATCCATCTTTTAGGGAGAAGTTTTGGTCTCTTTTTTTTTTTTTTTTTTGTGGGTTTGATGAAAAAGTGGCAAAGTTTCTCATAAGTGAAAGAAACAGCCTCTCTTTGTAAGTTTTAAGTGAATCTTTATTTGTTGAATTTGCTCTTGTTGGGCAGTTTGTAAGTCAAATGAATGAATGAAATGGTTTTAGCTATTTGGTTATACTATCAGAAAGTTAGGGGTAGGAATTGTATATCTTGAAAAGTGAGGGTGCATTTTTGTATCCCATTTTTGCAAGAAACAGCATCTTGCAAGTTTTTCAGTGAATCTTTTATCTGTTGAATTTGGTTGTTTTTGGCTGTTTGCAAGCTTGTAAGACGGACCGGGTGCTTACCATGAAACATCCGTAAATCACTGGTAACGAAACAATTGCAGCCCGTCAATTGGACCACCACTCGTGAACACCGGCAGCACCATCCGTGAAGCACCTACTTTCCCTCTCTCTTTTGCATCTCCCCCTCTCTTCTCTGCAACCGGGACTGCACCTGTGAGATAGATCACAGAAACCTTTCACGGGACTACCAGAATCTCATTATCTGTGACTACGGTGGCAGTTAACCCGTGCTGATAGTGGAGTACCAGTGTCATTCACTGGTTGCGCCTGTCCCCTAAGTTGTAAGTTTTCAGTGAATCTTTGTTTGGTGAATTTTGATCTTCTTTGGCAGTTTGCAAGTCAAATGAAATGTTTTTTTATTTTATTTTTTATTTTTTTTCCTTTCCGGAATGGCTATTTCATTCAACACGGCACCTAACGGCTAGCGACACTAGCCCAAATAAACAAAGAACAACGACAAGAAACACAAGCTTACAAAGAAAAAAAAAAAAAAAAAAAACTCCAATCGATCCATGATAGTGTCTTACACGGTGATCTATTCTTAATCCATAAATAGCCTAGCGATTTGATGTCGTTAAAGACTTTCGAGACGTTCGCGTCCTTGTTTGAGAAACAAACCCGTTACTTGTTGTCCACATACACCAACACACTGTCATAATGATCCCTTGAATAATCTTGTTTCTAACCCGACTCATATTCGCTCTTTTGTGGACACATAACAAGTCGTGAACCGAAAAAGCAAATATGGGCACCAATTACTAACCAACTACCATATAACCTTAGAGCATTCACAATAGAATCCCCATCCCCCATTCACTCACAATCAATCACAACCACATATTACACTAAACCCCATTAAAGTTTCTTTCTCCTCCACTCACAACCACTTTCAACAAATATTAAAAAATAAATACAGTTTTCCTGTTTTCCCTAAAAGATTCCTAAAGAACCCAATATATACTGACACACTGTAGATTCCTCATTTTCTTCACTCACAACCACTTCCAACCCCCAAAAAAATTATATGGTTTTGTCACCTACAAAAATAGGGTCTCTATTGTGAATGCTCTTAAAGAAGTAGTATGAGGAAAAATTATGATCACTTGTTTCGTACTCATCACACAATCTACAAGACACCGAGGCTACATGAATATTTCTTCTAGTCACAAGCCTAGAGAGTTGGGATCCGATCCATTTCTGTCTTCCATGAAATTGTTTTAGCTATTTAGTTATCTTAGGTGGAGACTTCTCAACACGCGTCGGTGATATTTAAGCATGCTTAACTGCGGATTTATGCTCAAGTACACAGATGATTCGTGTGGCTTCATAAAATTTTGAATTTGGTCTCTAGCTTTCCGAAAGTAGCCGATTTATACTCAAGTACACAGATGATTCTCATGGCTTCATAAAATTTTGGATTTGGTTCCTAACTTTCCAAAAGTACATAGATGGTCCATGTGGTTTAAAATTTGTAACACGTTTATGTTAGAAAAGGGTTACAGAAAATACTAAGAAGAAGAAACAGGTAATGAATGACAAAAATCCGGGCTTGTGCTTAACAAAGTTCCCTTAAACAGATTCGTCATCTGTTCCCAGGGTACACCGGTTCGAACAGTAACGGTGCACTGCCGGACTATCCCACTTGCCTGAAAAGTAATTGAACTTGGCTGTTGCTGCTGTGTTTGCGAGATGGTTTAGTGTGAGTATTATCAAGTGTGTTCAGGACAGACCAACATCTGTGTTTATATAGAACTCGAAGAACATGAGTTTCAAGCTGCATAATAATTTTCATTCAATTATGCAGCTTTAAGACTAGGAGACTCGAAACAGTCTTCTGGAAGCTTTCTTTAAGTCACATAAATAAAATCAAAACGGGTAGCAAAACCCAGCGTCACGCGGACCTGGATTTTTCGAGCTGCATTCGTGTCCGCAGGTCATGCGGGCGTCGCATTGGTTCAAGAATTTCCTCAAACCAGAACCCATTTTGCATCTCCCTACGCGCGCGGGAAGGTGCCCAAGTATAATGTGACGTTAACATTTATTCCTTCAAATTTGGTTTCATTTTATAAACTCATTCACTTTTTATTCGAGAACCAATGTAGGACAACTCACATTCACACACATAAACTCCAACAATTTAGTCATCAACTTTTTCCAAAAGTACATTGATGGTCCCCATGGTTTGTACTTTGTAACACATTTAGTTCCTAAGCTTGGGACTTGGTGAAACAACATGGACCATCCGTGTACTTTTAAAAAACTAGAGACCAAATCTAAAATTTTGGTAAACCACATGGACTATCCGTGTATTTTACTCCTCATTCATATTCAGTATGCCCAAAATGCGTTGGTGGTATTTAAGGTCCGGACGTCCGGTATTCCTTATAAACTCAACATCTCTTCTGTTCACAGTTGATGTGTGATTTGTGCAGAGCGGTAAAAACAATCTGTTGGGTAGTTATACAATCAAAACATTATGGGTAGAAATTGCAAACTTTGAAAGGTGAGGGTGCATTATGGTCCAATACTCAAAGCTATTAGCTTTATGGTGTCAGTTGGAGAAAGCGAATGATTATTGAGAAAAGATGTTTTGGACGTGAGCTGCACGTGAGTGGAAGACACGTCATCATGCAGCTTTACCATCTTTGGACCTTTTCATACAAATCAATAAACTTTTTATAAAGGGGTAGGCACTAAGTCAGAAATTGTCCAAATGTGAACCCCACGGTTTCAATTACCGACCATCACACCCTTCAATTACTCCTTTGCTCTCATTACATTTTTCTTGGAAACCATGCTATTTTTATTTTGGAAACCGAACCCAAATGGTTTGTGGGTTTGTTAGACCGTGGAGTGTGGTCATGAAAAGGTGGGTAGCCACATCATACCCATGACCATGACATATCGCGTTGCCGGTGCACTATGTAGCCGTGAATGGGATGACAGCGGTTGCCCTCACACACGTGTGTAGAGATGTAGGGGTGTTTTTAGGTTTATTTTTTTGGTTTCGGGTTTTTCGGTCGGATTGTTGGGTTTTTGGCTGAGGAAAAGTGACCCGATAACTAAAACATTTAAAGTTCGGGTTTGTCGAGTCGGGGTTATTCGGGTCTAGGTTAGTTCGGGTTGAGTTGTTCGGTTTTCGGGTTTAGATGTAATATGAAAAATGTTTTTTTTTCTTGCAAAAATATCATCAAAATTTATCATGTAACTTAGAAAAATATTTTAAAAATTCAAACATCATTTGACAACATAATATAATAGTGTTTACAAGTCCTAAAACTTAATGTTTAATATGCCAAAGAATCTAAACTTAAACGCATTTATAAAAAAGACGTTATATGTCGGGTTTCGGATTTCGGGTTTTTTGGGCCGGGTTGTTTGGGTTTTTTGCTGTGAAAAAGTGACCCGATAACCAATCCATTTAAGGTTCAGATTGATCGAGTTTGAGTTATTCGGGTAGTGTCTAATTCGGGTGGCTTCGAATTCAGGTCGTGGTTCGGATAAAAATGAACAGCCCTATAGAGATGTATGGGTTGAGACATATAGCCGTTGAACGACTAATTTAAAAATAATAGAAACTTTATAAAAAAATAACGGGCATTTGAGATTTTTATTAAAAGATGTAGTAGTTCAAGTATTGGGCTTATGAACTTTGTCACATTATTGGATTTTAAGTTTGTCATGATATTTGGGCTTATGATTACTTGAGTTTATGCAGGCCCATATCAGGCTTATGTTCAGCCCATGGCTATGTGGTCCCCAATGGTTGTTGAGATATTGTTTCGAGAACATATATTGATCGTTGGATTAGATGGCTTATAGCCGTTGGATTATTTCTGGATGGATCCTTCTAGAGCTCAGTATATAAATGTCTGCTTCTCTCTCATACTCGTTATTCGAGTCATTTTATTTGTTTTCTTCTCTTATTGTTCTAGGGTTTGATCTCTGGAGAATCATCCCTCTGTATTGTCTTCTTTGTAAGTCTTGTGTATTTCTATTATCAGTCATCATCCGCTGATCATGTGTATCAGCAGCTGAGGACTAGACTCTGTATCATTATCTGATCTCAGTGATTGCTGAGATCATATTTGGGTCTGGCTGGGTACTTTTCTGGGTTGGATAAATAAGAGTTTTGTCACCATTTTTGTTGCTATATCTCTTGTTTGTGTGATTGTTATTTGTGAATGATTCTTGTGTTGTTAGTCTTGAATATTAGTGGTTAGAATCATACTTTTCTACATGGTATCAGAGCCTTTAGGCTCTTGATCCTGGTGTCATTCGTCTTCCGCTGTCTGTCTTCGTCTCTGATGATTGTCTTATTCTTTTTTGTCGAGATCTTGTTAGTGTCTGGTTGTCTGTTAGGGTTTTGATCTTCCATATAGATCTTGACCTTCTCTTAGTTCTATAGTAGATCTGATCTCTCTAGATCTGGTCTATTATTTGTGGTTTGATATTTGTTGTAGATCTGGAGTTTCTGCCAACAAGTGTTGACTTGATACTCTTGGTCATTGGATCTAAGCTGATTGGATTGGAGCTTGACTGGAGTGGATCTTGGAGTTTATTGCTACAGTTGCTCCCACATCTTAACACCCTAAGTGAAGGTGTTAGTTGTGGGGTTGGCGAAACCCTAACTTGGGTTCCCCCTCACTGTGAGATCGTTCCTTCTTATTGTTTTTTGTTTTGTGAGTCTAGATGTTTTGACCGGGTTAGGGTGGACCGGTATTGATTGTGTTTGTCTTATCTGATTCTTGCTTGGATTGTCTGTGTGGTATTATTTGTCTATCTGTCTATTACTACTATACATATATATCTAGTTAATAAAGGGCACCTGTGTTAAGATCTGTGCGGGCACCTATGAGTGATGAACCCATGATCTGAACACTGACACAGTCCTGCTCTCTAGGATTTTACTCTTACTGTCTATTCTTATTGTCTAATTGTCTTATCTGGTTTTGACTTGTTGCTTGTCCTGGTTGTTGTCTGTGTACTACCATGGGTGATGTTGTTAATCCAGGTGGTGGATCAGGAGGTGACACCAATACTCTAATAAGCAAGTTAGATATTGGTGACCCTCTATACATCCACCCTAGTGATACCAGTATCCTTTCAATTATCACTATCAAATTGAAAGGAACTGAAAATTATTCTGCCTGGGCTAGCTCAATGAAGCTTGCCCTTGAGGCTAAGAATAAGATAGGTTTCATAGATGGTAGTGTTGTTAGGTCTGCTACTGATGAGGTCTTAAGAAAGCAATGGGATAGGTGTAATTCTGTTGTTTTGTCTTGGTTACTTAACTCTGTTAGTGAGGAACTGTTCTTAGGTCAAGTGTTCTCTAAGTTAGCTAGAGATGTCTGGCTTGATCTTAAAGAAACCTATGACAAGGTTGATGGATCTGTAGTCTTTAACTTGTATCAAAAGATAAATTCTATAACACAAAATGGAAGTACAGTGTCTGAATACTACCATAAGCTAAATACAATGTGGAAGCAGTTGGATTCTATAATCCAATTGCCTGCATGTTCATGTTTAGCTGCAAATAAATTCAATGATTTTAACTCTTTGATAAAGCTAATGCAATTTTTAATGGGATTAGATGATGTATATCAACCTATTAGATCTAATTTGTTAATGCAAGATCCATTACCCTCTGTCAAAACAGCTTTCTCTATTATCTCCAGAGAAGAGTCCCATAGGGGGTCTAGTAGTAATTCAAAGGGTCAGAATATGTCCTTTTTCTCTAAGACATCTCAACCCTTTGATAATAAAAAGAAAACCACTAACAGGGGACCCAACCCATTCTTGAAGTGCACACATTGCAATCAGTTGGGTCACACTGTTGATAGATGCTATGAATTAGTTGGATATCCTCCTGGTTTCAAGAAAAAACCAGCAAGACAGACTCCTAGGTCTAATCTGGCTAATACTGTAGGATCTAATAATAAGTCATCTATGCCTTCTGCTTCTAGTTCTGTTTTACCTTTTTCTCCTGAACAGATCACCAAGATAATGAATCTGATCAGTGAGAAAAGGAATGGTGATCCACAGAGCTCTAATTCAGGAGGTAAAGGTGTTATCATCAATGATTTTTCTTGTGTCTCAAAAATTTCCAACTTGAAAAATGTATTCAAAAGGTTTTCAAGTTGTTCTAAGGTTGTAAAAAAGGCCATCTGTTTTGGATGGATCACAAATTCAGGAGCCAATCAACACATGACTAAAAGTGATGAATATATGTTTAATTGTATAGATGTCTCTGGGTATAATGTTCAGGTTAAACACCCTAATAGAACCTGTGCTAAAGTAACTAAGATAGGAGATGTTAAGTTAGCAGATGGTGTCATCCTTTATGATGTGTTTTTGGTTCCTGACTACTGTGTTAACCTTTTGTCTATTCATAAGTTGTCTAAAGATAATAAACTAAATGTCTTATTTGATGAACACCATTGTTACATCCAGGATTCCAAATCAAAGAGAGTCCCGGTGACTGGTGATCAAAGTGATGGTCTCTATTTTGTTGGTGAAAATGTGAGTGTCAATCTATGTTTTAATAGTATTAGTGACACAAATCTGTGGCACAGTAGGTTAGGTCATCCATCTGATCAAGTTCTGGCCATACTTAAACAAGATCTAAAACTAGGAAAAATTAACTCTGCACCCTGTGAAGTCTGTCACAAGGCTAAACAGGTTAGCTTACCTTTCCCTATTAGTGAACATAAGACCAAACAATTAGGTGATATTGTTCACTTAGATGTTTGGGGTCCTTATAAAGTCACTAGTAGAGAAGGATATAGGTTTTTCTTAACTATTGTAGATGATTTTTCTAGAGTTGTATGGTGCTATATGTTGAAAAATAAAGGAGAAGTTTTTGAAAACTTGCTTATTTTTTATGAACTAATGAAAACTCAATTTGAAAAAAGAGTTAAAGTTTTCAGAAGTGACAATGGTAGTGAATTTGTAAATAAGCAAATGGATTCATTTTGTAAAACCAATGGTATTATACATCAAACTTCTTGTACCTATACACCACAACAAAATGATGTAGCAAAAAGAAAACATAGGCACTTGTTAAATATGGCCAGAGCATTGTTATTTCAGAGTGGGTTACCTCTTAATTTTTGGTCTGAGTGTGTATTGACTGCCACTTATTTGATAAACAGGGTTCCCTCTTCAGTTTTGTTAGGTAAAAGTCCATATGAGGTAATGTTTGGGTTCCCCCCATTTCTTGACCACTTGAAAACTTTTGGGTGCTTGTGTTTTAACACTGTTTTAGATAGTAATGATAAACTTTCAATTAAGGCTGAAAAATGTGTTTTAATAGGTTACTCTAATTTCAAAAAAGGTTATAAACTTTGGTGTCTTGACACCAAAGAGGTATTATTTTCCAGGGATGTAAGGTTTTATGAAGAAATCTATCCATTCAAACCATCTGATTTTAAAAACAAGGATTTTCATCCTGATTTAGAAAATGTTACTCATCTTAATTTTTTTGACATTTCTGAAACAAATACCCAAACTAGTTCTCAAGTGGTTGAGCCAAGACCTCCCGATGATGAAAGGGGAACCACCATGTCTAATGATGATCCTACTAGTGTGCAATCTGGTTTTTCTCCCAGGGCTGCTGGGGGGTAGACCCTGTCAACCAACAGGGACAGCAGCCTGGCAGCCCAGGTTGTAGGAGTCCTGATATGGCAGGCAATGATGAGGGATCATCACATGTTGAGACTAACCCATCTAAGGGAGTCATTAGGAAGTCTGATAGGGTGTCAAACTTGCCTAGGAAGTTCAGTGATTACATTGTTGAAGGCAAGGTTAAATATGGACTTGAAAATGTTGTAAGTTATTCAAAGTTATCTAAAGATAACTTGTGTTTTGTATCTGTCTTGAATAAAACTGTTGAACCCACCTCTTATGCTGAGGCTGCCAAAGATCCTAAGTGGATTGAGGCAATGAATTCCGAAATGGAAGCCTTGCATAGGAACCAAACCTGGGTTCTAACTGATTTGCCTGTAGGTAGAAAGGCTATAGGTTGTAAGTGGATATATAAAGTTAAGTATAAGTCTGATGGTGAAATAGAAATGTTTAAGGCTAGACTTGTAGCTAAGGGTTATAATCAAAGGGAAGGTCTAGACTTTGGAGAGACGTTTTCTCCAGTTGTAAAAATGGTCACAGTTAGATGTGTTTTGAGCATTGCAGTTCAAAACAATTGGCCATTGTTTCAACTAGATATTAACAATGCATTTTTGTATGGTTCAATATCTGAAGATGTCTATATGACCTTACCTGAAGGTTATTACTCTGAAAATGAAACAAAAGTATGCAAACTTGTTAAATCTTTGTATGGCCTTAAACAGGCTCCAAGAAAATGGAATGAAAAACTCACTAATGTCTTATTACAAATGGGTTTTATTCAAAGTGTGTGTGACCATTCTTTATTTGTGAAATCAGATAAAGATGTGTTCCTTGTCTTACTTGTCTATGTAGATGACATTGTCTTAACTGGAAATTCTGAATCTGAGATTATCAATGTTAAAACTATACTTAGATCAAATTTCCAAATTAAAGATCTTGGAAAACTTAAATATTTTCTTGGGATAGAAGTGTTGTACTCAAACAATGCTATTTGTCTATCTCAAAGGAAATATTGTCTTGAATTATTAAATGAGTTTGGCTATCTAGGTTGCAAACCTGTGTGTACACCAATAGAACAAAGTTATATAGTGTCTGGTAAGCATAAAAAAAATTGATGTGGAACTTAAAAATATTACTGGTTTTCAGAAGTTGATAGGCAAATTAATCTATCTATCTCTGACGAGGCCAGATATTAGTTATTGTGTGCAGTTCCTTAGCCAATTCATGCACAAGCCAACTCAGTTTCATTTACAAGTTGCCTTAAGGCTTCTGAGATATTTGAAACTGTCTCCTGGCAAAGGAATTGTGCTTAAACAGTCTGATCAATTTAATCTTTGTGCCTATGTAGATGCTGATTGGGCAAAATGCATAGTCACTAGAAAGTCTATAACTGGGTATTGTGTGTTTTTAGGCAACTCTCTTGTGTCTTGGAAAAGCAAGAAGCAGAGTACAGTTTCTCGATCTTCAGTTGAGGCTGAATATCGAGCTCTTTGTTCTGCTACTTGTGAAGTTATTTGGCTTAAAAATTTGCTGAGTGAGTTAAAAGTCAAAGTCAGTTTACCTGTAAAACTGTTTAGTGATAGTAAGGCTGCAATATCTATTACAGCCAATCCGGTATTCCATGATCGTACTAAGCACTTTGAAATTGATATTCATTTCATTAGAGAGAAAATTGCAAAAGGGATTGTTAGTACAATCAAAGTTGATTCAATCAACCAAATTGCAGACATTCTCACTAAAGGTCTAGATGTCAAACAACATAATGTGCTGTGTGATAGACTTGGAATGCTTGATATGTTCAGTACTTGAACTAAGGGGGCATGTTAAAAGATGCAGTAGTTCAAGTATTGGGCTTATGAACTTTGTCACATTATTGGATTTTAAGTTTGTCATGATATTTGGGCTTATGATTACTTGAGTTTATGCAGGCCTATATCAGGCTTATGTTCAGCCCATGGCTATGTGGTCCCAGATGGTTGTTGAGATATTGTTTCGAGAACATATATTGATCGTTGGATTAGATGGCTTATAGCCGTTGGATTATTTCTGGATGGATCCTTCTAGAGCTCAGTATATAAACGTCTGCTTCTCTCTCATACTCGTTATTCGAGTCATTTTATTTGTTTTCTTCTCTTATTGTTCTAGGGTTTGATCCCTGGAGAATCATCCCCGTGTATTGTCTTCTTTGTAAGTCTTGTGTATTTCTATTATCAGTCATCATCTGCTGATCATGTGTATCAGCAGCTGAGGACTAGACTCTGTATCATTATCTGATCTCAGTGATTGCTGAGATCATATTTGGGTCTGGCTGGGTACTTTTCTGGGTTGGATAAATAAGAGTTTTGTCACCATTTTTGTCGCTATATCTATTGTTTGTGTGATTGTTATTTATGAATGATTCTTGTGTTGTTAGTCTTGAATATTAGTGGTTAGAATCATACTTTTCTACAATTTTGAAGTAACGATGACATATGGTGTGCCGTCCGGCATGGATTTGGACCAAAAATAAAATCCGAAACCCAATATATACTTGTTTGATATTACACAATACGATTTTAGAGGACACATAACAAGCAACTAGTCAAAACTATAGATATGATATCCAACCGGTTTGTTTGTTTTTTTTGTTGCCAAAACTATAAATATGATATTCACACGCTTTTTTAAATATCAGCGAGGAAAAGAAACAAGAGACAATTCGCAATCGTGAAATGCATAAACCTTCATGCGGAAATGCATGAAATGCATGAACCAGTAAGAGGCTTAACTTGGCTCAGTCTGACTAGTTGGTGGTGGTGGGTCAAAGAAGTAGTGCGTGAGTGACCGATTGAGGGTTATGAACCTAGGTGAATTGATAAAGGGTAAAATTCCATTCAACACCATTTTGAAATTTAACACATTTAATGCTCACTCATTTAGAGGTTTCCTATTTGTGAATTAAACATATTTGATGATTCAAATGTAACTTTTTAAAGAAATCATTTTAGAGCCTAACAAATAACCCCTAACTCATCCACTTTGTTTCTCTGCTAATAATTTGGATGGTTGTGCACTTATGCTTAAACTCGGTGTTGCATCTATTTGGGTGGGATTAATAGATAGACATATAGGCTTTCATTATATACTTTATAGATTCAAGAATAGACACATTGGTTTCATTCTACAAAGGAGTACAAAATGATAGAAACCTTATTGCAAGCGATATGAGATGCTAAAGTATAAAGTAGATGAAAAGCTACATGTTCAAAAAGTTTTGAAATTAACACCTATGCTAAAAACATTAAAGGTCTTTTACAATTCATTTAACAACATATGTAAAACATATACAACTTTTTCCGGTCAACAACTGGTAAAGGGACCGGTTTGATATTTGGTCCAGTTCCTTAAGTATTTCCTTCAAGCTAACGTGTATTTGATGATATTTGTTATAAAATATAATAATAGTAATGTTATATTAGTTACCTGTTACGTTATATTCAGTTGGAGTTGCGATAAAAGAACCCTTTACATAGGTGTTTATAAAACTATTCTTATAGTCAAATAATTTGATGGAGTGTTTATTATTCGAATCAAATTCAAAAGATGGAATTCGTTTTGAACCAAATTCGAATAGCGAGTTTGATTTTGAGTTTTGAATATTTGAATCGTGTTAGCTTTGGAATAAAAATGATATTTACGAATTTGACCTTTCGGGATTCTTTAAATTTTAAACTAGACTTATTTCTAACGTAAATAACATATTTTCTACTTATTTTATTTCATTCATTTTTTTTTGTGAAACTCTCGTATTTCATTTCTTAAAACTGGCCAAGTTACATAAGAATAGAAGGTAGATGGACAACAAGCTGCGCCGCCACCCCTTTTTGATGCCAAACCCGAATAACCCGAAACTCGATTCCATACACACCTTAATCTTAATGAAAACGATTAGGATGATTAAATAAATCCTTTTTATCACTTAAATCAGCTGTTTTATATCTATAATTTACAGGGTTAAGATAAAATACACAGCGAAAGAAAAATAGTAAGTTGTAGGAACGGTATCAAACGGACTCCGATTAAACTCATTCAAGCGGCATTGAAACCGTCTTATCGAACCCTACGACGTTAGTTTTTTAGGTCTTCGTTTTTTGGAGTTTTAGCTTGTAGTTTTTGGAATATGCATTATATTATTGTGTTATTTTTTCAATTACTGTGCCTGTTCTGTTTATTAGTAGATCACGGATGTAATTTTAATTGTCCAGGTAAAAACTTCTTAGGATGTCACTCATCCTTAAATTCCCCACCCCACTCAACCATGCTTAACCTTGTAGTTTTAATTTTATCCACAACAAATGCGCTAAAAACGTATTTGTGATATATGAAGCAGAGAATTTTCTTATGATCGAGTATATCCCCCATTCTAATATGCAATTTTCTTCACCAATTTCCAAGTTAAGCTTTCATGCATTTATTTAACAACGTTCTCATCATTTCTAACCCTTTACAAGCATCAATATCACTTTGCAAATCTAAAATTGTAACGTGGGTATAAGCTAAAAACATGGTCACGCCATTTAAGAACAAGAAGATGCGTACAATGCTTGATGATTGCAGATTCTATCACCTTGAAAAAGTTACATGCACGTACACCTTCAGTTGATAACTAAATAAATCACATGGTCTTCCGTTCCTCTTGGCTTTCTTCTCTTGTCCTTGCACAAGGACCGCACTTGCACACACAACCACATGTTTTTTTTTTTAGGGAAAGTCATCAAAATAGAAAGGGGGAGGGGGGGGGGGGGGTAAATTTATGCGTATTCGTCCGAAAATTTTGTACGTATTGAGTCCCCACCCCCTCGTATCTATGTGTTCAAGCTCTGCCACTAATGCCAACCGAGCTGGCTAAAAAGTTTGGATTTTAGCCGGCACAAAAGTCTTTGAAAAGTACAACGAGGTCCAAAAAATGGCAATAATAACATAACACATGTAAAGCGATGACTAAGTTTTAGCTGCCTTTGAATCGGCTAAACTTTAGCTAATGTTTATTGGTCTGATCCGGATGTTTTTATGAACCCGTATTGCTTTCAAGGATTTTCTGTGCCAGCTAAACTTTGGCTTATGTGATTGAGTGCTTTTGATTATGCTTAATTTTTTCGCTAAGTAGCATAAATTTACGCGCATTTGTTCGAAAATTTTGTACGTTTTGAGTCCCCACCCTCCTCGTATCTATGTGTTCAAACTCTGCCACTAATGCCAACCGAGTTGGCTAAAAAGTTTGGATTTTATCCGGCACAGGGGGGGGGGGGTAAATTTACACATACTTGTCCGAACATTTTGTACGTATTGAGTCCCCGCTCCCCTCGTATCTATTTGTTCAAGCTCTGCCACTAATGCCAACCGAGCTGGCTAAAAAGTTTGGATTTTAGCCGGCACAAAAGTCTTTGAAAAGTACAACGAGGTTGTCACACCCTCAAATTCCACGTGCGGGGTTTTACCGCGAGGCGCGTGACACACCAGGATCTCAGTCAACGATCACAATAAACATACAACAAACATGCATTCAAGATTATATTTAAAACCAAAATATAATGCTTTGAGCTGTAAACCAGCAGCGGAAGCATCCTTGTTTACAACCAAAAGACATATCATTGTTTACAAAGACATTGTTTAATATGTTTCCAAAATAATAGACGCCGTGCATGACCTCGTGCGCCTAGTCCGACAACCGCTACCTTAGCGACCTGAGAAAACATGCCAAAAATGTCAACATATAATGCTGGTGAGTTCACAGGTTTTCTTTCATAAAAGTGTTGTTATAAGTTCGGTAAGATCATTTCCCGTTACTACTATGTTATGAGAACGTTAGCTAGACGTTAAGTGTTGCTACTACTGCGGTTGGGAATCCATTACTAAACCGGTATAAGTGTTGAAGCCAGCCCAGACGGACGGGATTACCGATGCCTCGGTAACCCCCAAAGTATTAGAGACAATATGCACCCGCCCGGCTCCCAGCCGTCGGGTGGGGTTTGTAAGGCCCGATAGATCTATCCACATTTCCCCCGTTGTGCATCCCCGCACATTCATGGTTCCCCTGGGACTTTCTGTAAAAGCCGCATAGTACGTAAAGTAACCATAGTATAACATGATCTATGATAAGTAATCAAATAAGTAGCATGTTTCTCCCCCGAAAGTAAAACGGTAAAAGTGGGGCTGTGACACTCACCTCGGTTTGCGTTACTTGAAAATAGTTAAGTAGTTATGTTACGATAGTCCCAAATAGCGGCGACCTATCATAAGATGTGTATAAGTATTGGACTAATAACCCGCAGGCTAACTAGTCCCCGTAGGTCCAGACCGTGACCATAAACGTTTGAAAACACCTTTAACCGTTAGACCGACCGTGCCAGACAAGACCCGACATCCCATTGGTGACCCGACATCCCACGTGTTAGATAAATGCAAGACATCATGCAACATATGCAATTAAACACTTAGCACGCGCAACAATTCACCTAGTCTAGCATAATGTCCAATTAACGCATAAACAGGTCCGAACACGTCTTACTAAGTTATTGGGTGTATCCCGGGGTTCCTAACATGTTCCTAGGTGTCAAATCGTGTTCCGGGATGTCAAAATGCGTTCACGACAGCAGTACATGCGATTAGGAAGGTTACACGCGAGTAGGCAATAGCCTATAGGCGATTAGGGGCCTAATCGCCTGATACATCAGGCGAGTAGGGTCCCAATCGCCCCTATACCTGCACAATCGCCCTTAGCTCAGGCGATTAGGAGGTCTAATCGCCTGCAGCTGCTGTACAACGAGTTTTCGCGCGTTAAACCCTCCAAATCAGATCCGAAACATGCAACAACACCCAATATCAAACCTAAATCATTTGCCAACCCATTTCAAGCAAAAACCCCCAACATATCACTGATCTAGCATGTTCTATGCAATTATTTCCTAAAATGGCAAAGTACTAGGTTTCTTCTACCAACCTTATCTTTCCTTAAATGGAAATAATCAGATTTCAAACTCTACAACATGTAACTCATAAAATCTCTGATCTAACATCTTCCTAGTGTGAATCCTAACAACATTGCATCAATAATCACACCATAATCATCCTAAATCCTCAAGAACATACAAATGGGTCAAAATATGCATTTTCTTCAAAACACCATAATAATGGCTAAGATTCTAAGACAACCTCCCTAATGACCTCTACATATCATAAGTACAACCATATCTTGAAAACATTCATGTTAAAATCACCAATAAGACCAACATATGCATGTAAACTTCACATATAACAAGCATTAAGGTGTAAACTTGGTTTAAGACTCTCTTGAAAGGTTTTTAAAGACACATTTGGTAAAACAAGGTCTGGAACTTTAGGGGAACTCAAAATAACAACTTTACAAAGGTTAGGGATGAAGAACACACCTTGGGTTTTGCTAAAGAAAGGTGTGTAAGCTTGGGGATGGTGATTTTTGTAGCAAAATGAGTTCCAGAGGTGTTCTAAGGTGTGTGGGCGACTTGGGAGCAGCTAGGGTTGTTCTAGAGGTGTTTGGGGAGTTAAGGGTTCTATTTATAGGTGTTTTGACCCGAGCCCTGCAGTACACGCGATTAGGGACCCAGATCAGGCGAGTAGGGGCCTAATCGCCTCTATGCTCACGCGATTAGCCACCTACTCGCGAGTAGGGGCCCTAATCGCTACTATTCATGCGATTGGCCACCTACTCGCCCCATTCCCTTTGTACTCGTGTACTATTCACGCGATTAGGAGTCCCCCCAGGCTCCTAATCGCCTATAAGGTGCTGGAATGGGTTTTTGGCGCGTTAAACACTATTTTAACATATTTAAACACGTATTCACATACCGATAAGTCACATAATGATTCCAAACATATAATGCATGATATCCAACACGTTTATATCCGTTCACCAATTCCCGGGACTCGAGACTCGTGTGTGCGTCAGGCCCGGCGATTCCACGAATCGCCGATCCTTGTACCCATAGTTATGGACCGACTCCCGATGACCCCGCGGATCATCATAACGACTCCCGATAATTCCCCCGAATCATCGTACCGACTCGACTGACCTCGTTAAGGACGTAATATGCATGACTCGCTAAGGTAGACTTACTAGTTTAGTCAACGTTACTAACCTGAGTTTGCCGGGTGTCACATCATCCCCCTGTTGAAAGAATTTTCGTCCCGAAAATTGCCCAAGGCCAAAAAGGAAGAGACGAAAGAGAAGAAAAATTTTCCGGTTGCCACATCATCCCCCTGTTGAAAGGAATCTCGACCCGAGATTCATTCAGCTTCAGCAGAGACATGTCTTGATTCGAACGCGCGCTTAGGAAATAAATGGGGATACTTAGCCTTCATTTGATCTTCCCGTTCCCACGTGAACTCCGGTCCACGATTAGAGTTCCAACGGACTTTAACAATGCGGATTTTACTCCGGCGAAGGCTACGGATTTTATAGTCAAGAATTTCAACCGGTTCCTCCACGATACGCAGACGATCATCCACCTTGATCTCTTCGAGAGGAACAACCAAAGATTCATCCGCCAAACACTTCTTCAAATTTGAAACATGGAAGACGTTATGAACATTACTGAGCTCAGCCGGCAGATCAAGCCTGTATGCTACCGGTCCAATCCGTTCCAGGATTGCGAACGGTCCCACATACCGAGGATTCAATTTGCCCCGTTTCCCAAAACGTATAACGCCCTTCCACGGAGATACCTTCAACAAAACCCTGTCGCCAACCTCGAACTCCAAAGGCTTGCGACGACGATCGGCATAGCTCTTTTGACGATCCCGAGCTGCTGCCATGCGGTTACGGATTTGTACGATCTTTTCGGAAGTCTCGTACACAAGTTCCGGGCCGGTGAGTTGACTCTCACCCACCTCGGCCCAACAAAGGGAGACCGGCATTTCCGCCCGTAAAGAGCCTCGAACGGAGCTGCCTTGATGCTAGAATGGTAACTGTTGTTGTAGGAGAATTCCACCAACGGTAAATGACTCTCCCACCCCTTGCCAAAATCGATCACACATGCCCGAAGCATGTCTTCTAGCGTTTGGATTGTCCGCTCACTTTGACCGTCAGTTTGCGGATGGTATGCTGTGCTCATGTCCAACTGAGTACCCAGAGCCTTATGCAAAGACTTCCAAAAGTTAGAGGCGAACCGAGGATCACGATCAGAAATAATAGAGACAGGCACCCCGTGCCGAGAGACCACTTCCTTGAGATATAACCGTGCCAAACGCTCGAGACCATCGGTCTCTTTGATAGCGAGGAAGTGCGCGGACTTTGTCAACCTATCGACAATTACCCAGATCATGTCGCAACCACTGGGCGATCTCGGGAGTTTGGTCACAAAGTCCATCGTAATCCGCTCCCACTTCCACTCGGGGATTTCAGGCTGTTGCAGGAGGCCGGATGGCTTTTGATACTCAACTTTGACCTTGGCACAGGTCAAGCACTTGCTCACGTACGAAGCCACGTCCGCCTTCATGTTCGGCCACCAATAAAGTATCTTCAGGTCTTGATACATCTTATCGGAGCCAGGGTGAATAGAGTACCGGGACTTGTGAGCTTCATCAAGAACGAGCTCCCGCAAGCCCCCAAATAAAGGAACCCAAATACGTTCAGCGAAATAGTGTAACCCATCGGATCTGAGTTCAAGGTGGCTATCAGCGCCATGCATGGTTTCAGCCTTAAGGTTTTCCTCCTTCAAGGCTTCTTGCTGTGCTGAACGGATTCGATCAGGTAAGCCGGAATGGATAGTGAGCTGAAGAGCTCGAACACGACGAGGTTTAGCCGTTTCCTTCCTGCTCAAGGCGTCTGCGACCACATTCGCCTTGCCAGGATGGTATTTGATGGCGCACTCGTAATCATTAAGAAGTTCGACCCAACGTCGCTGCCTTATATTCAACACCTTCTGATCAAAGATATGCTGGAGGCTCTTGTGATCGGTGTAAATAGTGCATTTGGTACCGTACAAGTAATGCCTCCAAATCTTTAAAGCAAAGACCACCGCACCCAACTCCAGATCATGGGTGGGATAGTTTTTCTCATGAACCTTAAGCTGGCGAGAAGCATAGGCGATGACCTTCTCGCGCTGCATCAGTACACAACCGAGACCCCGGATAGAAGCGTCACAATAAACCACAAAATCGTCCGTACCCTCAGGCAAGGACAAGATAGGAGCAGAACAGAGTTTAGCCTTTAACATCTGGAAGGCTGACTCCTGAGAATCACCCCAGTCGAACTTCCGGTCCTTCTGGGTAAGCGAGGTGAGGGGTTGAGCGATCTTCGAAAATCCCTCAATAAAACGACGGTAATAACCTGCAAGGCCTAGGAATTGCCGCACCTCTGATGGCGTCTTTGGTGCTTCCCAGTCTTTAATGGCTTCAATCTTTGCTGGGTCAACGTGAATTCCTTTCTCATTAACAACATGACCAAGGAATTGAACTTCACGCAACCAGAAGCTACACTTAGAAAATTTAGCGTACAGCTGTTCCCGCCTCAGAAGTTCCAAAACAAGACGTAGGTGTTCCTGGTGGTCCACCTCGTTCTTGGAGTAGACTAGAATATCATCAATGAAGACAATCACGAACTTATCAAGATAAGGCTTGCAAACACGGTTCATCAGATCCATAAAGATGGCAGGTGCATTGGTGAGACCAAAAGGCATGACCAAGAATTCAAAGTGGCCATAGCGAGTTCGAAAGGCGGTCTTCGGAATGTCAGCTTCTTGAACCCTCAACTGATGGTACCCCGATCTCAAATCGATCTTCGAATAGAAACTGGAACCCTGAAGCTGGTCAAATAAGTCATCGATGCGAGGAAGAGGATAGCGATTCTTGATGGTAACCTTATTCAACTCCCGGTAGTCGATACACATCCGTAGGCTTCCGTCCTTCTTCTTGACAAACAAAATAGGGGCTCCCCACGGGGACGAACTAGGCCGAATGAAACCCTTCTCTAACAGCTCCTGCAACTGGTTCGATAACTCCTGCATCTCGGGAGGTGCAAGACGATAAGGGGCACGAGCAATAGGGGCCGCACCCGGAGCAAGTTCAATACCAAATTCGACCTGGCGATAAGGAGGAAGACCAGGTAAGTCTTCAGGAAATACATCGGGAAAGTCACGGACAACAGGAATATCTTCAATCTTCTTCTCCTCTTCAGACGAAACCGAAACAAGTGCCAGAATGGCAGAATACCCCTTCCGAAGATACTTATAGGCTTTCATACACGAAATGATACTCAACGGGACCCCGCTCTTCTCACCGTGCACCAACAAAATTTCACCGTCAGGGAGGGGAAGTCGAATAACTTTATCAAAACAAACAATCTCGGCATGATACAGGGACAACCAATCCATACCCACGACAACATCGAAACTACCCAAGGACACCGGCATAAGATCAATAGGGAAGGAATAACCCGACAACTCAAGGTGACACTCCCTAAGGACGTGCGTCGCCTCGACTTTCTTACCATCAGCCAATTCTATCAAGTACTTAGCCTCTAAAGGTGTAGGTACCCTATCAAGCAATTGACTAAACCCAAGAGATATAAAACTCTTATCGGCGCCAGAATCGAATAAAACCGTAGCATAGCGATTATCGAGGAGAAACGTACCAGTAACAGTGTCGGGATCCTGTCGAGCACCACTTGAACCGATCACGAAGGCGCGAGCATTCCTGCCTCCGCCCCCATTGTTTCCATTGCCCGACCCATTCTTCCCAGCTTCGCCCTGCTTCAACTTGGGGCAGTTACGCTTGTAGTGACCAAGCTCACCACAGTTATAGCACCCTTGTTTCCCCTGATTTCCCTGAGGAGTAGCGACTTGAGGGGCTGGGGCTGGTGTGACCGATGGGTTTCGGTTTCCCAAAGGGTTGGACCTACAATCCTTGGCTTGGTGCCCAATCTTATGGCACCGACGGCAACGGTCCTTATCATCGCAAGAACCGGTGTGATGATAGTTGCACCGATCACACTTTGGCAACTTCCCAGCATAAACCCCCGGTTGTCGTTCAGACGACGATCCCCCAGTATCAGTCTTCTTCACCTGTTGAGGCTGAGCCGAGCTCGAGCCTTTCCCCACAGTTTCCCACTTCCGCTTGTTACTATCGGAGGTCTTCACAGCAGCGCCTCGAGGAGGCAAGACCCCTTCAGTCACCTTCATGTTGGTCAGCCTGTGAGCCGACCGAACTACTTCAGAATAAACAGTGAGATTACCCGCAACAACTAACCCAGCAATCTCCGGTACCAACCCAGCAACATAATGCTCAATTCTTCGGTATTCCGGTGTGTGCAAATCGGGGCACAACACCGCCAATTCATTGTGCCTAGCAGTATAAGCTTCAATCTCAGAACCCACCATCTTATGATTCCAGACTTCATGCTCAAGCTTCTGGATCTCATCCCTCGGGCAATACTCATTTTTCAGCAACTGAATGAATCCTGCCCAGGGCATGGCGTGGGCTTCCCCAATGCCCATAGTCTGGGTGGTGGAGTTCCACCAAGTCAAAGCTTGACCCTCCAGGGTCGCAGAAGCATACTTCACCCGGTCGCCTTCCGGGCAGCTGCACATCGAGAAAACAGATTCGATTTTCTCCAACCATCGGAGCAGTCCCACTGCCCCCTCAGTGCCGCTAAAGTTGTGGGGCTTACAGTCCATAAACTTTTTATAAGAACACTGGGATGGAGGAGGATTGACAGCACCACCTGGAACAGACACACAGGTGAGTATCAAGAAAAGGTAAAGTACCCCAGAACGAGATAGAATAGATGAGAGTCGACGTACCACCCATAGCATTATGAGCGGCTTGGAATGCAGCCAAAGCAATATTCACGTGCTGCTGCGTCAGATTATCCAGCTCGGCTTGGGTCATATTAATGTTCCCGCGGCCACCGCCGCCACCACGGCCGCCACCACGACCGCCAGCACGGCCGCCCCTGCGACCTCCACGAGCTCCCGACATCTTCTGTCACAACATGAAACAAAAGATTTAGGCTTGCCCGTGGTATAACCCATTAGGAATTTCAAGAAATTAGACCGAGCCCAGCTCGGGTCCATCCGTTCAAGCCCAAAGTCCGCCAGGGATCCCATGCATCACAGTTTATGATCTCGTGTGCACCCGACATGATAAACTGTTCCACATGGTCCTCCAGGCGCGCTTTAAGTTTGAAGTTCAAGTCACCGAACACTAGCGCCCAATCATGGTATTGTCATAAGTATAAGTACAAGATAGTATGCATAAGAACGGGCGTGTTCATTAGGGCATAGAGGGGAGATGTCCAAATCTCTGGACAGATCTCAAGAGTACGCCGAAGCTACCCCCAATGTACACTGCCGTCAAGAGAGTTCAATAGTATATCGTTCGCCATCGAATCATAGTAAGGATGAGTCAAGAAATAGAATGATAAAGAGTAAATAGATGATGTAGCGTAGTAGACGATGACACCGACACCCCGACAAGTCATATTGTTACCCACTTGCTAAGACTCGACTAATTGTGACCGTCTAGTGTGTGCGACTCAGTTATAGACTAGACTCTACATGCAGTCTCAGTTCACTATAACCGTTGGCTCTGATACCAATCTGTCACACCCTCAAATTCCACGTGCGGGGTTTTACCGCGAGGCGCGTGACACACCAGGATCTCAGTCAACGATCACAATAAACATACAACAAACATGCATTCAAGATTATATTTAAAACCAAAATATAATGCTTTGAGCTGTAAACCAGCAGCGGAAGCATCCTTGTTTACAACCAAAAGACATATCATTGTTTACAAAGACATTGTTTAATATGTTTCCAAAATAATAGACGCCGTGCATGACCTCGTGCGCCTAGTCCGACAACCGCTACCTTAGCGACCTGAGAAAACATGCCAAAAATGTCAACATATAATGCTGGTGAGTTCACAGGTTTTCTTTCATAAAAGTGTTGTTATAAGTTCGGTAAGATCATTTCCCGTTACTACTATGTTATGAGAACGTTAGCTAGACGTTAAGTGTTGCTACTACTGCGGTTGGGAATCCATTACTAAACCGGTATAAGTGTTGAAGCCAGCCCAGACGGACGGGATTACCGATGCCTCGGTAACCCCCAAAGTATTAGAGACAATATGCACCCGCCCGGCTCCCAGCCGTCGGGTGGGGTTTGTAAGGCCCGATAGATCTATCCACATTTCCCCCGTTGTGCATCCCCGCACATTCATGGTTCCCCCTGGGACTTTCTGTAAAAGCCGCATAGTACGTAAAGTAACCATAGTATAACATGATCTATGATAAGTAATCAAATAAGTAGCATGTTTCTCCCCCGAAAGTAAAACGGTAAAAGTGGGGCTGTGACACTCACCTCGGTTTGCGTTACTTGAAAATAGTTAAGTAGTTATGTTACGATAGTCCCAAATAGCGGCGACCTATCATAAGATGTGTATAAGTATTGGACTAATAACCCGCAGGCTAACTAGTCCCCGTAGGTCCAGACCGTGACCATAAACGTTTGAAAACACCTTTAACCGTTAGACCGACCGTGCCAGACAAGACCCGACATCCCATTGGTGACCCGACATCCCACGTGTTAGATAAATGCAAGACATCATGCAACATATGCAATTAAACACTTAGCACGCGCAACAATTCACCTAGTCTAGCATAATGTCCAATTAACGCATAAACAGGTCCGAACACGTCTTACTAAGTATTGGGTGTATCCCGGGGTTCCTAACATGTTCCTAGGTGTCAAATCGTGTTCCGGGATGTCAAAATGCGTTCACGACAGCAGTACATGCGATTAGGAAGGTTACACGCGAGTAGGCAATAGCCTATAGGCGATTAGGGGCCTAATCGCCTGATACATCAGGCGAGTAGGGTCCCAATCGCCCCTATACCTGCACAATCGCCCTTAGCTCAGGCGATTAGGAGGTCTAATCGCCTGCAGCTGCTGTACAACGAGTTTTCGCGCGTTAAACCCTCCAAATCAGATCCGAAACATGCAACAACACCCAATATCAAACCTAAATCATTTGCCAACCCATTTCAAGCAAAAACCCCCAACATATCACTGATCTAGCATGTTCTATGCAATTATTTCCTAAAATGGCAAAGTACTAGGTTTCTTCTACCAACCTTATCTTTCCTTAAATGGAAATAATCAGATTTCAAACTCTACAACATGTAACTCATAAAATCTCTGATCTAACATCTTCCTAGTGTGAATCCTAACAACATTGCATCAATAATCACACCATAATCATCCTAAATCCTCAAGAACATACAAATGGGTCAAAATATGCATTTTCTTCAAAACACCATAATAATGGCTAAGATTCTAAGACAACCTCCCTAATGACCTCTACATATCATAAGTACAACCATATCTTGAAAACATTCATGTTAAAATCACCAATAAGACCAACATATGCATGTAAACTTCACATATAACAAGCATTAAGGTGTAAACTTGGTTTAAGACTCTCTTGAAAGGTTTTTAAAGACACATTTGGTAAAACAAGGTCTGGAACTTTAGGGGAACTCAAAATAACAACTTTACAAAGGTTAGGGATGAAGAACACACCTTGGGTTTTGCTAAAGAAAGGTGTGTAAGCTTGGGGATGGTGATTTTTGTAGCAAAATGAGTTCCAGAGGTGTTCTAAGGTGTGTGGGCGACTTGGGAGCAGCTAGGGTTGTTCTAGAGGTGTTTGGGGAGTTAAGGGTTCTATTTATAGGTGTTTTGACCCGAGCCCTGCAGTACACGCGATTAGGGACCCAGATCAGGCGAGTAGGGGCCTAATCGCCTCTATGCTCACGCGATTAGCCACCTACTCGCGAGTAGGGGCCCTAATCGCTACTATTCATGCGATTGGCCACCTACTCGCCCCATTCCCTTTGTACTCGTGTACTATTCACGCGATTAGGAGTCCCCCCAGGCTCCTAATCGCCTATAAGGTGCTGGAATGGGTTTTTGGCGCGTTAAACACTATTTTAACATATTTAAACACGTATTCACATACCGATAAGTCACATAATGATTCCAAACATATAATGCATGATATCCAACACGTTTATATCCGTTCACCAATTCCCGGGACTCGAGACTCGTGTGTGCGTCAGGCCGGCGATTCCACGAATCGCCGATCCTTGTACCCATAGTTATGGACCGACTCCCGATGACCCGCGGATCATCATAACGACTCCCGATAATCCCCCGAATCATCGTACCGACTCGACTGACCTCGTTAAGGACGTAATATGCATGACTCGCTAAGGTAGACTTACTAGTTTAGTCAACGTTACTAACCTGAGTTTGCCGGGTGTCACAGAGGTCTAAAAATGGCAATAATAATATAACACATGTAAAGCGATGACTAAGTTTTAGCTGCCTTTGAATAGGCTAAACTTTAGCTAATGCTTATTGGTTTGATTCAGATGTTTTTATGAACCCGTATTGCTTTCAAGGATTTTCTGTGCCAGCTAAACTTTGGCTTATGTGATTGAGTGCTTTTGATTATGCTTAATTTTTTCGCTCAGTAGCATAAATTTACGCGCATTCGTTCGAAAATTTTGTACGTTTTGAGTCCCCACCCCTCGTATCTATGTGTTCAAGCTCTGCCACTAATGCCAACCGAGCTGGCTAAAAAGTTTGGATTTTATCCGGCACAAAATTCTTTGAAAAGTACAATGAGGTCCATTAAACGCCAATAATAACATAACACATGTAAATGACTAAGTTTTAGCAGCCTTTGAATCGGCTAAACTTTAGCTAATATTTATCGGTCTGATCCAGATGTTTTTATGAACCCGTATTGCTTTCAAGGATTTTATGTGTCAGCTAAACTTTAGCTTATGTGCTTGAGTGCTTTTGGTTATGCTTAACTTTTGGGTGGGCTAAAACACATTGTGCATTTTGGCTAATAATTATTTTTTTGGGTGTTGACTGTTGATCCATGATTCCATGGACGTGAAAATGTGTGTCTATGTGTGATGGTTTGGGGTAGGGTTGGGCTAATAATTATTATTTTTAATCTCATTTTCATTTTCATTTTCAATTTCAGACATTTCATATAAAAACTTTATTTGTTTTACAAAAATATTGAAATGAATGTATAATATCAAGTATTTATACGTTTTTTTTAAAATAATTATCCTATATATTTAAAAAGGAATGTTCATGAATAGTGATTTTTTTTATGTAGCTTTAGTTGTTTTAAGCGTATATATATTGTAGTTTACGAATAATATACCAAAAATGTTTCTGGTTCAGTTGGTAAGCTTGCTGCTGTGTTTGAAAGGGTGCCTGGGTTCGAGCCTTATAACCCTTTTTTGTTATATGGATTATTCTCATTTTTTAGTTTTTTTGATTGGTCCACCTGTTTTACTATCTCCCCTCACACGTGGTTATGGACCTCCTTAGTCACTGCCTATTACACGATTTGATTGTCTCTAATGTTGCCACATGTTCCACCTCTTGCTTCACCAATGCCTTCTACTTTCTCCAGTACTTCTGCCTTGCGCAAGTCCCTATTTCTTCCTTGCTCAACCCGTCTGCCACTTTAAGGTCTTGGCTCTCCGTTACACAACCACCGGTCGTTTGCGTTACGCGAATCGATAGTCTGCCGCCTATTTCTGCTCTACTGTGTAACTCATATTTGAATTCAATTCAGGTCGAGACTTGGGTCTTAGATTGTCCGAGAAGGGTTGTTGGGTGCCGTGAGATGGATCACCGAGAACCCCTGTATCATCTCCCATTTAGGGTTACATTTTCTTGCTTTTTTGCTTCATTCACGATTTCAGGTTACGATTGAGTATTCGTTTGGTTGTTCAGAATCTTCATACAAGGGCGACCATGCATTTAGAAGACGTAGGATGTTATTTATATCAGGCGACTCTCTCATCACAGGTAAAATATGTATTTTACTAAAAAAAATGTTTATAACACACATTTTGGGTGCCTTCTAAACGGTGAAGCCATTTGACATGCTTTCCTCATTTCTCTATATAATTGTAACCATTTTCCAGGAAGCACACAAGCATATGTGAAGTGTATTTTAGAAATTTAGTTGTAAGTTAATGTTTAGACGTCCTCTTGCCCTTTTAATAACCAACATAACCAATAATGATACCAATATGTGTCTGTTATCATAATTTCTTTAAAAGTATATGCTACACAATAGAAGTTAGCTGCACAACTTTCTTTGTAGAAGAAAAGTAGAGTCTTTGGGGAAGTTGAAGGTCAGATTTTGTCAAACGGTTGGAGCTCTCTATGTTTGAAAGTGAATATAAAAATTTTGGTTATTTAAATGACTAGATATATTAGTCTGTAAATTAGCGTATTACAAGTTGTTTTCATATGTATATGAAAAGGTTCTTGCACAATTCACAGAGGTGGTTATGCTCAAGAAACGCAAGAGGTAAATTCAAATTGTTCCCACATGTTAGGTTGTTAGTCTTGGAGGTGTATGGGATTTTCTTTAAACTTTGCTGTTTTGGTGGCCTACGGGTATAATCGAGCCAAGTCGACAGCTTCAATCTAGGCTCAAAAATCGAGTCTCAATTGATTCATTTATTTTCATGCTCGATCTCGATTATATAATTGGTAGTTTTGAAACCGGATTGACATTGTAGAAATAGTGACCACGGTTTATATAAATCAACTAGGGATGAGAGCTTCCTACACAACACAAATTTATAAAAAAAAATACATGGGCTTCGGTTTCTTATAAATGCTTTCAAGTCAGTTTCAATCAAACCTGCAAACAGGTTTAGCAAACTTTGTTCATGTGAGTCAACCCATGAAGACTCTAATTGTGTTTGGATTTGTTGATGGACAATCTGGCTTTAGGATTCATGTTTTCGATTTTGCAACTCATGGTCTAGAAACCTCGACATAAATAAACATATTAAATCCTTCATGCTATTGTTGCATTTCACTATTTTTCTAGCCAGATTTGATGGATTTATTTTGAATCACATGTGTGTCCTCATCAATGTCTTTGGTTTTGATTTAGGGGAGCACACAACAGAGATATATGCAAAAGGATTAGTTTGCTCCAAGATATTTTATTACTGCAGCAACAACAAGCGTCTTTGAGGGCATCTTACACGACAAGGTATTTCGTAACAACATGAGGGGCTCTTAATTAAAAGGTACACACTTCTTCAATTTAGTTAAAAAATAAATCAACTTGAAACATAAAGCATGGTGAATATATAGATTTAAATGACAACCGAGTGAGTCAAAGAGATATTACTTCTTAGGGCTTCTTTAGATATTGAATAATAAATCCAGGCAACAAGTAAAGTGTGATAACTCATAACTAAACTGTATAAAATGCAGGGACAACAAGGAAAAAAGAAACAAAGCAATAAGTCAATTTCCCAAAAAATAAATTTTGTTTTCTTTTGTTTAATAATATTTATTTTAATATATAGTGGACCAAATAAACACATATTAAAAAAAAAAAAAAAAAAAAACTGGTTATTTTTACCTCATGCTGCAGACTCTTAGTAAAATGGCAGCGCGCGTTGTAGGGACCATATCAATTGGAATTGTTTTCTAGGTACACGAATAGCCATGTTTATAAATAAACATGTATAACTTACCCTCGCTAACCAAAACTGCATTCACGGTGGTCCTTTTGAAAAAGTAAATTTGGTTTGGTCAAAAGGTGCAAGGGTTTAGGCCTTTTACTCGGATCCTCATAAATAAGTTTTGATATGTTTTGCATTGTTAATAGGGTTATTATGTTACTTAAATCTATAGAATCTGGACTTCTAGCGAGGATTACTAGGCTTTCGCCCAACTCAAAAAGGCTTGCTACCATTCGAAAGAAGAGCTGCAACTGTCAATTGACCTGATTTGCACACATTATGAAAATGTAAATGTTGTTAAAAAGTTCGATTACATGGTTGTCGAATAGCATCGCGCAACGCGCGATCTTTGCAACACACTAGTTTCAACAATATATAAATGTTTTTACTTTTCAGAACTTATAAAACTTTAATAGACTAAACTTTTTAAATTTTAATGTTTCCCATCAATTAGGTCTCCACAATTGGGTGGAGTGAAAAAGGTAATGAAGATAAGAACTAGGTCTCCTTTAGAGGTCGTAAGTTCGAATCCGAGTCAACACGAGTTTTCGTCCCAACATACGTTACGCCAGAGAGTCTCAACTCTTGTGGCGGCGCAACGCCTATCAAGTGGCAATCGGCGGTATGGTTTCCCATGGGGACACAAAGAGGTGCCGTTAGCTGATGTTGTGCCCCTTCGTGGAGCCCTGTGGATTCTGATTTGGGGCCGGCCTTACAGCCGTGTCTACGGCTGCCTAGTCCCAACCGCTCAATAGGTGGTATTTTAACGGTCGCTGTTAAAAAAAAAACCCTATTAAAATAAATAGAGTTGTTATGAAAAATAAAGGTAGGTTGATGAATATGAAAATGTAAGTAGATTCATACATCATAGGATTAAACGGATTGGAGGGAAAGTCTGGAAAAAAGTTTTTGGATATTACTGACATGTCATGTAACGAAATAAAAGATCAACATATGTTTAGAAGTTTATAAGTTACGCAACATTAGTCGAGTATTGGATAATTGTTTAGTATCCTATACGTGTGTGTCATGTTAATATGTGTTATAAATAATTGTTATGTAATTAATTAATCGTAATCCTAGTTATAGTTTAACGTCTTAGGTTAACTATATATACCGTGTATGGGTAGTGATTTGTAATCAAGGTTTAGAGTAGTTTTCATGATCTGATAATATTGTAGGAGTTAGTCACAATTTTACGTTTGTTTGGGTATCAATGGATTTGCTATTATTGCGAGATGTCGAGATTAATCAGCCACTAACTAACTCAATAAACAATAGAGATCAAGACTAAAACTAAGGTCTCTATCTTATAGAACTAGAGTCTAGAAGTCGTGTGATAAAATTCAAAGGCTAAACTTAATTCTTTGTTTTGATTGGGCCTAAGGGTAGAATCATTGGGCTTGTAGTTATAAGCCCCTTTAATGACTTTTTCGTAAACAACTTTTGAGAATAAACTCTCCGAGTCGAAGACTTCAACATTCTCATTGGAGGCCCATGTTGGACACTTCCTTAATTTCACTACATAACACAACAGAGATGCACAAAACTGGTTTTTTTTAGAACCCGAACCGGTTTCGGGTATGTTCGGGTTTTTGAACGGTTTCTCTGGGTCTTTTTTCGGTTTTCGGTCTGGTAAAGGTAGAACTAGTTTTGTTTTCTTATCTCTGTATGGAACCGGTATGTACCCGCACTAGGGTAGGGTAGGAACTGGTTTTGGGTTGGGCCCGAAACCATGTTTTTTGTGCAACCCTATAACAGACTAATCTAGGATAAACATGAGTAACAAGTTAACAAACCACCCTACAACAAACATTTCCTATGATCCATAAATTATGTTTATCGCTAATATCCCCGTTAAGCGGAGGTGGAGGACCAAAAAGCTTGGCACGGAAATGTTCAAAAAGAGGAAGAAGTAAGCGTTTAGTAAATATGTCAGCCAGTTGAAACTTGGTAGTAAGAAATTTAGGGTGGCACAAAAAAAACACGGTTGGTTACTTTTTAGCACTCCATGAAACAATTTTTGCATTCACACTCGATTGGGACATCATTGGTTGCTTTTTAGTACTCCACGAATTTAGTTAACCACCTAGAAAAACGGAGTGGTCATATGTTAATCGTTTGTTTCAATATAATAAGTCCAATCCAAATACCTAAGGAGCGATGTGGTATGAGGGTGCTGGAAAATGAGACATAAGGAAGAGTGTCGTTAACATAAGAAATGAGTTCTCTTAATGACCGAAAATAACACAAAGTAGGAGCATGAAGAAATTGACTTGCTTGATTAACAACACTAGAAAAGGCCGATGAGTTATTATAAGGAAAACATTGCCTAGACCAAATAATGTCTCAATAGTAGCAAGTGGAGTAGACAAGGGTTTAGGGTCTAAGGCTATGGGGTGTGGAGACATGAAAAAGGTCATGTCTCCATGCCACCTTGGATGCCACCTCACCATTTTGGTGTCTCAAGCATTTTGAGACATGAGTGGGGTGTGGAGACACCAACACTCCCATGTCTCAAGCATTAAAAAAAAAGAAAAAAAGAAAAAGAAAAGATCTCATTGGAGAAACAAAATGCATTTCAAAAAAAAAAAGAAAGAAAAATCAGCCATTGGTCAGTCCTTTATGTCCTCTAAGGGACGTGGGGACGGGGGAGGGGAGAACGGGGCAAGGGGCGGGGTGGGGGAGGACGGGGCAAAAAGTGAGGACAAGGGGGGGGGGGGGGGGGGGCGTCTCCACACCCTTCAGCCTAACTCGAGCAAGAATGTCAAGATCGTAAAAAAAAGGGACTTGTTCGTGTAAGAAACCCCGAGTTCCAAGAAGTAGTTAAGGTGACCAAGATTGTTAAATTGCAAATTCTTTATGCAGGGGTGATATGTAGTTATAAATTGTTCATTCATTTTATGAAAGAATCACTATTAAACGAACGAACACAAACAAACTTTTCGCCGAACGGTTCATGAATTGTTCACTGAAAGTTCAGTTCGTTTGCAGCCCTAGCGTGGGTAGTTTATGTGAGGCGATCAAGGTCATCCAACGATAATCCTAGAGGTTGCTGCGTCCCAAGATTTATGGATTTTGCATGCTTTCTTTGGTGCTCCCGGATCGAATAACGATATTAATGTCATTAATCAATCATTGGTTTTTGACGATGTTGTAAAATGAACTGATCCAGATACCAGATTTACAGTTTCGGGGGTGGAGTACAGGCGCGGGTATTGTAACACCCCAACCGATGGCGGAAACATCGGGATGTCACGTATTGATGATTGTTCAGTAGCTCATGGTAAATAATAAATTTCAATAATTGATTTAAATACATTACATACAATTGTTATACAAGAATTTGTACATCAAAATGAAAAATACTAGATACACATCTTCAAGCATTAACTCTAATCTTCAAGCAAGCTATAACCTGAAACATGTTAAGTTTGAAAATATTTTGGGTCAACAAAAGTTGGTGAGAATTACATAGGTTTGAATAAAAATGTTGTACAATTCGAGTGTCATGGCTAGTCTAGTTCATATGTGAAAACAAAACTATTAGGTAAATCGAGTGCATAATCAAACCTTGTGACTAGAATATTGTGGTCCATCCCATACGCATATGGTTCACTCGATTATGTTATATGTTCGATAACAATCACCCACGCTACCTATGTAGGAGGTACACGTATCCGGGTGGGATTGTCAGTCCAATAGATCTATCATTGTATACCGTCGGCTGATCAATGTTAATGATTATGCTAGAATAATGTGCTTACCCTAGTAATGTTCAAGACATAATGCAACATAGAATAACACATAGACACTTATGATTGAATTGTAAATTGAAATGTTGTAACATGTTTCACCCCAAAATAGTGAATGGAAAAGGGGCTATGTAAACTCACCTGAAATTCACTGTGTAAGTATTAGCAAGTAGCAACAAGTCTGAACTTGGATTAATTGAACTCTTGTATCCTATTACAAATAAACGATGCCTTAAATTCTAATGCAAATAAGCTTGTTTTTGTTATGGTTGTAAAGATAGTTTATCCAACTACCTAGACACGTATTGAAAGAATGCGTGTCTTAATAAGTGTATGACTTAACGAACCGATAGTAACTTGGTTTGGTTTCACAAAAATGTATTCGTATGTATAGCTATTTGAATTAAATACATTATTGAAGTTATTGATAAAGACACATTTTGTATAACAAAATAATATTTACGTAGCTTGACTCAAATGTTAATTTGTCTTGTATCTTGGGTAGTATATATATGTACTTGTTAATAAACATAAATATTTCTATTTTTGATGGCGTAAGATTTGAAAGTTAGGATTTATTTGTAAAAACATAATCTTGTCTACACATAGTTATAAACTTGGAATGCCGAATCGTTTATCATATTTTATAAAATTTGGGCAGAGTTTCCTCTGTTTCTGTAAGAAATCAGACAACTCAAGTTGTCTATATTTTCCCAAAGCTCAGTTATACACCACAGACTAAACTTTTAGACGCGACAAGTGTTAACTTATTATAATTATAAAAACTGAGGGACTAAACATGTTGACAAGTAATCTTTATATATATTATAGATAGTTCCACACTAGATAGTTCGAAAATAACATGTTAAATTGACGAATATCAACACTTGAATAATCGTATTGTTAATATAAATATATACATAAGTTTTGTACACTTCGGCTATTTGAATGTTCAAACCCACGGGACGCATTACAACTTAACCAAGTCTTTATATGCGACAACAAGTTCAAGTTGCTAAAAAAAAAATATAGTGACGAGAACTATATGTGTTAATAAGTACTGTGAATATTTAGTCGATATTTGATAGTCGTTGAAATAATATACACGAGTAAAAGCTAGTTGTAAACTATAGTCCGGATTATAAAAAAAATATAGTTTTACTACAAGTCGGTTCGGTTCGTCTATGCAACATTTTCTCTTTAACATTACGTATATTTATAGTTATAATTTTAGCACTAAGATAAATAAATGAATTGAAGACACGGCGCGCGATATACCTTCCCGTTCCATGTTCGCGAATCGACACGCACACGTCTTGACCAGGTTTGACTGATATTGACCAGAAGTTTGTCCTGTTGACCGACCATTGACCATAACCGAACTTGGCCAGATCTGATCCGTTGTCTCGCGTAAAAAAAAACTAACTCTTGGCGGTTTGACCCGGAAAGAAAACTAAACAAGAAGCAAGACCCAAAACTCAACCTGAGCATCTCGGTCGGAACTCTGTTGTTGTGACCATTGCCAGCCACCGTACCAGAATCGAACCACACAATACCGTTCGCAACCACCAGCCATAAGCTCACTGAAAACGAACCCACAACCATAACTAATCGAACAAAGTACCTGAAAAGAGAACATCCCAACACTGAGGCCATCTTCGTTCGTAGACCAGTCGGGATAAAAACCGAGATCCAAACCCTACATCATTGCTGATCCATATCCACAACCAAACATCACCACCGTCGCAGTCACCATAGCTGATATGGAACCAAATCTCTATGCTTCACAATAATGAATCTGATCGGAATCTGCACTCGGAGCATCCTGAGGTGCGTCGGGTCATGGATAAGGTGTCAAACTTGTTCCCTGTGTTGGTGCCGCTGCTTGGATAGTCAGGAAAAAAAAGAGGGGTTGTGGTTGATGGCGGCGTTGATCTGGGAGGGAGGGAGGAATGGGAGGGGCTCGGTGGTGGTTCTTGATTGTCACTGATTATTGAGGAAGGGAAAGAATAAGATGAATACTCTGATGGTTGTAGTAGGGATGTGTATGTGAAAAGATTGTGCAGAGAAGTGGAGGAGAAGGGAGGCTCAAGTAGTGATGTTAGCTAGGGTTGTGGATACTAGAATGAGGAGGAAGAAGATGATAGGATATTATATAGGTAGGGTTTTTGGTGTGTAGGTTATGTGGACACCGCGTATACGAACTTATCACCGACTCGAGTCTCGTTTAAATTACATAACTTCCCAACTATCGCATATTGGCGGATAATACTCAAAACTTTCACTTTGGCCAATAACACTCCCAACTTGCAACTTATTTTCTTCCATCACCCCAAACTAATGGAGGTCTAACCTGGTTAGTCTTCGTGGCAAAAATGTTAAAAACTAAACTTAAGGGATAGTCTACGTGGCAAAAATGTAAAAACCTAAACTTAAGTGACATTTTTTAAAACTTATTATTATTATTATTATTATTATTATTATTATTATTATTATTATTATTATTATTATTATTATTATTATTATTATTATTATTATTATTATTATTATTATTATTATCTTCTCATCACCATATCTCCATCGAAGCAACGATCTAGACGATGATGACAACGACGACAGCTACCACACATCATGCCGTAGAGACTCCAACTACACCTGCACAATCTGTCAAGCCACCCCATCTCCCTCCTCCATCACCATCACCATCGCCTGCACATCCCATACACCATGCCGTAGACGATGATTCAACTGTACCACCACCTCCTCCATCAGTACCACAACCATACCACCAGCGTTACCTACTCCATCGAGCCTATTCACCTCGCCTTCGTCGTCATCAGTTTCCCATAAACGTTCGTATCTCTACAACCACCGTGTTTCGCCGCCACCGGTAAGTTTCCGGTGATCCATATCCTCTTACACGACGACAACCAACCAAACCACCAGATGGAAAGAACATTCTAGGTTTAATTTCCTGCTTCCCCTTTTTTTTTGTCATATTGTTCAATTTCTAGGGTTTGGAAATTCATCCCGATTTCATAAAATTAAGACCCTCGGTTCAATTTTATGTCGATTTCTAGGGTTTCGATCTGTGTATGTTGAGATAGAATTATCAATTACGTGTAGTTGGTTGGTTGTTACAGAAAAAGGTTATTAATTTTGGGGATTAGGGTTTTAGAGAGAGAAAGGGGGTGGAGATGAAGTTAGGTGATGGTGGTGGTGGTTTAGAGAGAGAAAGAGACAGAGAAGGGGGGGGGGGGGGGGATTTATAATAATATTTTTTTTAATAATAACAATAAAATTTTAAAAAATGTCCCAACGTATAGTTTTTTACATTTTGGCCACGAAGACTTACCAGGTTAGACCTCCGTTAGTTTGGGGGTGATAGAAGAAAATAAGTTGCAAGTTAGGAGTGTTATTGGCCAGAGTGAAAGTTGTGAGTATTTAAATTCATTTCCCTTTAATGTTATGTAATCTTGTATTTTTTTTTGTTATGTAATCTTGTATTTTTTTTAACTTTATGTTTTTTATTGTAACTTTTTTTTATTAATTTAAGCGTTTATTTTAACTTTATATTTAATATTTGTTATTTTGAAATATAATTAAAATTAATAATAAAGTTAAGAAATTAATTAATAATAAAAGGGGAGAGAGTTGTCTCCATACTATTGGGTTGTCTTAAAAAAGAGAACAACCACCTTGCTTAGGTGACATCTTATGTGACAAGAAGAACAACCCATTTGAGTTGTCTCTACACTCACTATCCTTAGTGTTTTTTATAAACCTAATGAATAACTAGTAATTTGTGTGCGTGTAATCGAACAGTTATAAACACAAGCAAGGTTATGGGCGTGTGTTCGTTAGAAAAGTAAGGTTTCAACAAAAATGAGCACAAACAAACAAAAAAAAAAAATATAAGAAGCAATAAGTTGTAAAATCAGACTTACAAAACATTCATAATCTCAATAATAATAAATATCATTCAAAAGTCTTTAATCCAAACAATTCCATGAAGCGATCTAAAAATCTATTAATTTAGTAACAAGTAGAGTGCCGTTAAAAAAAGTAACAAGTAGAGAATCGCTTAAAGCGCTTAATATATAAGTGAACCTTAACAAAACAAAAATAAACGAACCAATGTAACAAATTAACAAATGAAATATACAAATCTTAACCTACCAACATGTGCAACTACTATGCATAAATAATCTGTAAAAACCGTGAGAACCAAAGTGCTAATAATAGATAACTAAGTGGTATTATAACAGTATCATGAAATAGCATTGAGTTATTTATAAATAACACTTTGGCTCTCACGTTCTTTTTTACAGAACATGGTTTGTATGTACCGAAACCATCCCAATAACCGACACATCAGTTACCGTCACATCTATTGATCGAACAAATTAATCGAAATGATCATCAGAGTACGAATCATAACCGGAAAAGCAACCACCAGCAGAACTCGAATACCCATCATCGTCGTCGTCGTCATCATCATCTTCTTCTTCATCATAGGTGTAAGAAGAATAATAATATGACTCAGCAGGATATAAAGGAAGACAGAAGAAGCTCCATAAACATAGCACAAACTGGCCCAACTGATGAAGAGGAAAACAAATGACCAGATCAAACAGTTCTTCGACGGAGATTCGGTCAGAGAAACATGCTACCGATTGCCATACGTCGGCAGATACGGTGGCAACCGATGCAAGTAAGACGGTGTTGAATACCATATCGCCTTGTGAAGGTTATAGATACAGATTTGTGTATGTATATGTCATCAGGGTGGTTGTTTAAGATTTGTTAATGACTTAATGATTATTGACAGTTGGAGAATATTGTTGTTGACTTTCATATTGCAATGACTTTGAACTTTGTTTGAGTTTTTAATGTAATAAAAATAAACAAGTTGGATATAAATTCCAAACCTTTTTTAAGTTGTATGTTTTATTTTGAACAACATGTCTTTATCCCTCTGGCCTTCGACACCTTTGGCTCCCTAGCGCCAGAAGCTATTTGTTTTTTGACCAGGGTCCAACGGGTCGTCCACAACAATGTTTCATCCCCAGGGGGGCAAGTTTTGTCTTTAGTAAACTAGGGTTTGCAATTCAAAAAGGGGTGGCAGCGCAGCTTATTGCCCGTCTACCTGCTATCATGATGTAACTTTCGTATTTTGTTTTAATGAAAAATAGTTAACGTAATTATAAAATTTAATGGGACCAAGAATACATTAGTAGTATGAAAATAATAGTGTATTTGTATATATATATATATATATATATATATATATATATATATATATATATATATATATATAGCAGGAACCCATGCGTTGCGGCGGGGCTGTATTCGTAAACTTTTATTACATATATAATAATTTTAAACTAAAAGTCATCATGTATTCTTGTGTGACAATTATTTTGGTGGAAGTCCTTTGATATCGAAAGCACAAATAAAAAATAAAAGTTGATGCGGGAGAATACTGAAAACATGAATCAGAAGACAAGATTTCAGTTTCTGAAAAAAAAAGTAGCTAAATACTCTAAATGAAGCCATAAAAAAAATAAAGAATGGCGTGTGGGATGAGTTTGCCATCCCGTAGTACTAACTGGTCGATTTTGTGGTATATTCCCGAATATGCTCCTAACGTATATATGTCATTTCTCATGTTGGCGATTGTTTCGTCTAATATACATAATTGAATTCTATGAGAAATAATTATATGTCTAAAAGCGTCTACAATATTTCTATATATTAATAAAATGTATATTTAGAGTTATATGTATAAATTATATAATGTGTATTGTGGAGAAGATATTAACCGTGCATTAGTCACATGTACCATAAGCATGATATGTTGTATAAAGGGGCATAATGGAAAGAAAGAGGCTAAAATATAGAGATGTATGCTTATGCCTCTTCATATGCAATCTTAAAATGGTAGTGAAATTACCTTGATGCCCATCTAGGATGCATTATATAATAGTGTATTATATATATATATTGTTATAAGGCTATGTGTTACGCTCTTAGCTCCATTAAGGCGATATTAGTGTCACATCCACACATGTGGAGTGCAAACATTGCCACAGAGGGGCGCTAGAGGGGGAGTTGGACAGAAGCTTGGGTGGGCTTACAGGCGTGAAGCACTTGAGATGGGGTTGTGATTGTTGTGAGTGAATGAGATGTGGAACATACTGTTTATCGGTATATTTGGGGAGATTTTAGGATATATGGGGGAACACAGTTTTCGTGCATTTATTTTTTAATATTTGTTGAAAGTGGTTGTGAGTGAATGAGAGAGAAAAAGTAATGGTATAAAAAAGTAGTGATTTTTATTATAATCTATAATCTCTACTACCTTATTAAGGAGGAGTGATAAGTAAGAAAGTAATTTTACATAATTTTTAAGATGGGAGTTGAAGAGTCCCTTCACAAATTTCTAATATTTGGTCATTTTGTTCCCTTTATGCCCTTATGTACAACCTATAATGCTCATTGTATATATATGTAATACATACTTCATATCCATTTCAACATGTAACCCCAACACCTAATTAAACCCCAATTCAATTTCAATAAAACCCAAGCTTTTCATTAAATCCTTCTACACATCTTTTTAATAATAACAAGCAATGTTTGTGATGGTTCTATTAGGCTTTGTTGGAGCTTATAAACATTGTAGTAATTGGACATTTTTGTCTTTTTTTTGTTTGTTGAATTATGTCTAACCTCATATAATATATGTATTTTTTGCCAATAATTCTATCTCCTCTCTGTATATTACAACTAACTAAAAGAAAACTTAATATCCTGATTTATATATATCAAATACTTTTAATTTATTCAATTTCAATAAAACTCAAGCTTTTCATTAAATCCTTCTACACATCTTTTTAATAATAACAAGCAATGTTTGTGATGGTTCTATTAGGCTTTGTTGGAGCTTATAAACATTGTAGTAATTGGACATTTTTGTCTTTTTTTTTGTTTGTTGAATTATGTCTAACCTCATATAATATATGTATTTTTTGCCAATAATTCTATCTCTTCTCTGTATATTACAACTAACTAAAAGAAAACTTAATATCCTGATTTATATATATCAAATACTTTTAATTTATTCAATTTCAATAAAACCCAAGCTTTTCATTAAATCCTTCTACACATCTTTTTAATAATAACAAGCAATGTTTGTGATGGTTCTATTAGGCTTTGTTGGAGCTTATAAACATTGTAGTAATTGGACATTTTTGTCTTTTTTTTTGTTTGTTGAATTATGTCTAATCTCATATAATATATGTATTTTTTGCCAATAATTCTATCTCCTCTCTGTATATTACAACTAATTAAAAGAAAACTTAATATCCTGATTTATATATATCAAATACTTTTAATTTAAAATTACTATTTTGGTAAAAAAAAATATTTTTTAACTTGGGTTACCTTTACGTACTTAGTCAGGTTTAAAAACCGCCGCAACGCGCGGGGTAATTATCTTATTAAGGAGGAGTGATGACCAATATAGTAATTTTATCAAGCATACAACTATTAAAGCAATATGTACAAACAAATTATGCTTATATAATGAGGGCATAATGGGAAGTTTATGTACAATTAAGACTCTTATAAGGGTAGAATAGTAAATTTAGGATAACCCAATACACACATACTAAAATGTTATTCCAATTCTGCCCTCATTCCCTTCTACCCCACCTTCACATAACGTTCTTGAAACAGAAAGCCACCATCAATGATAGCTTTAACTAAATCAACCCTAATTCCAAATTGTTGAATGTCAATTGATTAGTAGAAATTGATCCGTCAAAATTAATATACGTTGTCTCTTGGTTCTCCCGAATTTCACTCTCCATTTGTAACACCCCTCTGCACTGTCACATTTAATCTCTCTCTCCCCGTCTCTCTTATCTCACAATTTTTCTCTCAAGGTATGTCAGGGTTTTCTCGCCACCACAGTAATAGTAAGTTTCCAAGCCCTTATTCGCTTTTGCAATTCGTTGTTGTTTGAATTATTTCCTTATGTTGTTATAATTTTGGTTTGGAATGGTGTTCGTTTATGATTTTTGGTGTTTATTTCAATTCTAATGGTGAGATATTATTCTTTCTTTTTACATTCATGTCGATGTGCTTTGTTTCCCTTCAAGATGGTAAGTTGAGTGGTGCAGCAAAGATTTTTACTGTGCAAATAATGTGAGTGGTTTGTTCAACAAGGTGGCTGCTTTTGGTGGGTCTAATGACAGATTTAATCTGGGGTGTTCGGTTATTTACACGACTATCTCTGGTACATTTGGAGAGCCCGGAACAACTTGGGTTACATGGGCAGTGTATTCCTATTCCTATTGATGAGACAGTTGAGGACATCATGGCTCAACTTTTTTCGTGGATTGCCAACCAATGGCGTGCCCACTCATCTCGCCCCCCTTAAAAAATACTTTTAGTGTAATTTGTTGTTAAAATCTTGATCGCACCCCTTAAATGTACGGTTAAACCTCCCGATCGCACCCTTAGAAAATAATTTTTGGGGCGTCAACATGTCCAAGCACCAGTCATTGTGTTGGCATAAGTGGCAATGGTCCCCAAAAGATTGTTTTTCATAAGCTTCTGTTTCGTTGCCTCTATGGTCTGTTTAATTTGTTTCGTTTCCTGTTGCTTTGTTTTCCTTCAGCTTCGTGCAAGCTTTGTTGTTTGAATGGTAAATTGTTGAAAAAAAAAAAAACAAACTAAAGTCCACTTCATCAAGGCCGTTTTCACACCTACCTTATTAGTAACATTCACATTTACACGGGTGTTCATAGAAGGGGCATTCAAAAAATGAGGCTTGCTATTTATGGTTGCAGGTTTATATCCGTTTAAATACATTGTAATTATGTACTTAGATGTAATGCTCATGGACAAATATTTCCTTTACACACAACTTTAGACATGTGAGTCAAAAGATTTCATCTTTATAAACTTATTCCCCTCCAATATCTTTGTTACATGTAATTATATGCTTCAGCTGTAATGCTTACAACATTATATTCAGCTTGTATCCATCGTCCTACACAACAACTTGCCGCTTCACTCTTATTTAGCCAAACACGACCAAGCGATGATTTTTTCCAAGTAGGAAGCACATGTTGACCGTTGACTGGTGTCCAAATAGCAAGGAGCTACGAGTTTGGGTGGTTGGCTAGGTAAACAGAAATGCATTGTTTGGAAGCCCATATCTACCACACAGTAAGAGTAATTTATGTATTATAGATATGCAAGTTTGACTTTTTTGATAGTCAACTATCAAATTAAGCTATATATTAACTAATAATTAGAATGTAGAGACTTACATTAGATGTTCAATCTGTAATCAGCAAACATTTTCCAATTTTGGTGTAGGTATGGAAACAACTTCTGGATTTAATGCAACTAATGCTTTCGGCATCGCCTTGAATTTCATGCTATCTTAAATTCTTTGCAAGTTTGCTATGAATTCACTCATGTCAAGTTTGATAGTTGGAATTTCATCTACACCCATCAGTGTTGATCTTCATCCTCACTTAAAGAATATTATTTATTTGATTGTAATTATCTACAACATACACTTCAACCGATTCATAGGATGTTACGAATATTATGTTCTTTTATTCATACAAAGGTTGGGCATGATATCGTTTGGTTTCGTCTAAATAAAGACTCATTAGGAGGGGCTTGCACATGAATTTCCCGCTGCAACGCGCGGGCACCCCACTTACATTATAAAGGAGGAGTGATGGTCCCTTTGGTAATTTTCATTGCCGTACAACTTAACAAGCAACATGTACAAGACACTTAAACAAGAAATTGAAGGGTATTATGGGAATACTTGTGACAATTAAAACACTTGTAAGGCTAATTTAGACATTTCACATGCAATCTTCTTTGCAATATGAAAAAGTGTTCCATCCCTACCCTTGTTACTTTGCAAACCAATTCAATTGATGCTGAACCGTCGCCTTCAATATGAAACATTACTTCCACCATCTTCTTTTACAAATACCTCTTCGTCGTCTGAAACACCCCCATCATTGAATGGGATTGAATGCATTTTGTACATTGAAGTCACTTCATCTTGTACATCAATCATCCACACTGTTAATTCCATTGCTCATTGCAAATTCATGGGCAAAATCAAGTTCTCTCGCAAGCAAAACCAATCTCCTGAAAGTAAGTATCTTCCTCTTTCCTTTTTTTTAATTCAATTCAACACTCAATTTCATCTTCTCTGTTCTAATTGGGAGGGGAGACATCACCCGTAGCTTCATGAACGAGATCGAAAACCAACCGCAACTCCAAATAAGATCAAAGACGAATGGGAACAAAGTCATACAAAAACCTGACCTTTACGATTCAGTAATCAATTGAGTGATTGAAATTAATTGCCCATTCACTCTCTGAAACTGAAACAGACGTTAAAGCCATAAGAGAGAAGATAATCAGATTCAAGTGTGATAACAAGAAACCTTTCGAATTCATCAAATTTTAATGAAATTGAATATTCACTCTGCAAGAGAAGGTACCCTGCTTGATTTTAGACACAACCCCACTATTATTTTGGTATGTCAGAAAGCTTTAATATTTAGGTTTTTGGGTTAAGTTATGAGAGTGTTATCTTAAAGCTTACATCAAATTTTAATGAATTGAATATTAGAATGTTATGATTCATTAGGATGACCAATTTTAGTGTAAAAGTCTAATTAACTTTTATTATTGCGAATTATGTATTGTAAAAGTCTACGATTTATACAAGTTCCTCTCAAAATTTCTTATTCCATTCCTTGAGCTTCAAAACTTCTATATAGGTTGTGTTTGATTGTAACTTGTAAATTTAACTTATTAGATTTTGAGGTATAATTATGTTTTTTTTTTATTATCAGTATTTGACTATGATTATTCTGATATATCTCCAAATTCACATCTAAGCACTCCCAATAGTCACAAATCTTGATTTTGTTTGCAATATCTTGTAATTGAAATATTTAAGGGATTTTCTTGAAAGTGTTACTCTTCTACACAAGGTTTTTAGCATGGGCTTACCAAGAAGCTTGTCCACCGTCCCAAGAACGTGGGGCCTCTAGACGGACTTCACATTACAACACCAAGAATCAAGCTTCGCAAGGGAAGATATTTGTCCTATAAGTTTGGGGACAAAGCGATTTGCTTGGCTAACGGACAGGGCGGTAAATGTCTAGAAATTGATTGCATTCTAATTTTAATTTATATTTCTGGTTTAGAATTTGATGTGAATGATTTATTTTGTGGAGTTTCATATTCGTTCGGGTTATATTTGGACGTATGTTTACAACGTCATATGGAAATATGGGAACATGAGTGGCAAATACATCACAAAAACCTCAACTATCAGCATTGATTGTTCAGGTATAACTTTTTATATGTCCAAGGAACAGTACACCGAGGCGTTGCTACTTGCAACAATCTCGGCATGAAAATACAGATCGGGAACCCGCCTAAGGATTACCACGTCCAAGTCGATACAGGCAGTGACATCCTATGGATTAATTGTGTAGGATGTGAAAACTGTCCTATAAAAAGTGATCTTGGGGTAAGTTTCTTTAAGATCTTACCTTAGAGCTTTCACATATTTACTAATTTGATTAACTGAATTTAAGATTTTGGTTTACTGTTTTCAGGTCCCTCTCTCGCTATACGATCTGGAGCAGTCTGACAGTTCAAGAATCGTTACTTGTGATCAAGATTTTTGCACAGCAACGCTCGACCCCTCTAATAACCAGTGTATTTTGGGACGCGATGTTCATATGTTGTTAGATATGGTGATGGCAGCTCCACATCCTGTTATTTTGTTAGAGATACTGTGGAACTTAATAAAATATCCGGGGATCTTGAAACTTCGAGCATGAAACGGAGCATTATGTTCGGGTGAGTTAATTCTAACGTTAAGTTTGTAAATATTAGAGCTGTGTAATATATAGTTAAATGCATTAAAAAGTCACCTTACAATAAGTTTAAGACTCATAATTTGTGACCCGAAAGGGTGTGGATCAAGATAATCAGGGGGTTTATGTGAACCCCAATAAGCTCTAGATGGAATATTAGGTTTCGGGAAATCTAACTCGCTTCATCTAAAAAGGTGAGAAAGATGTTTTCTCATTGCTTGTCGGGGTCTAAAGTCGGAATCTTTGCTATTGGAGAAGTTGTGCACCCGAAAGTGAATTCAACACCAATTTTGCCTGACAAGTAAAATGTACATGTACACACAATTATCATCTTAACGGTTATTTACGCTTCATTTGCTTCTAACCCTTTATTCTCTGTCTAGAGGTGGAAAATGAGTGGTTCAGACATTCTGTAGAGAGTCAAAACACATAATCTTTTAGTATAGGCCAAAACGGGTTACAGGTCATGCCGGGTTGGGTTTGACCAAACCTGATTTTGCTCATTTCTTTTAACTTGTTGACAATTCATGCAAACTGCTGTATGATGATAACAATATTAAATTTTAAATGAAAGTGGTGTACGAAGTTGTATACATTTTAATTACACTATGGGTGACTTTTAGCTCATTCAACCCTTTTAATCCATTTCGTTTTAGCTAAATTCTTTTGTTTGTCCCATTTGAAACTAACCTAAGTTGCCCTATACGTAAATGAGTTGAAATCGCCATTCGCCGCGTGTCATCTTATGAATTCTTATCGTTGTCGTAGGATGTGACTGAATTGTCATCATTTCGTTGCTTATACATCATTATCCAGAAATCTTGTGGAGTTCCTATTCAGTATACACTTTTGCAGGTTGACAAAACTAATTTGTAGTGTCCTTCTCCAGAGAGCAGGCACAGACAAAAATACTGAAAATCTGTGAAGCTTTTGGTGCAAACTGCTATCCTGTTCTAGAGGACCTAACAAAGCAGACTCAAAAAAACTCGAGAGGTATTTCACATGTGCCAAGGTGGTTTTACGTGGGGTTTTTTTTTTTTTTTTTTTTTTTTTTTTTTTTTTTTTTTTTTTTTGAGGAATTAGACTAATTTTTTAGCACCTCGGTTTCTTGCTGGTCTTCCAAACCATGTACTGAAGTTATCAATTTGCAGGTTATGTTGTGGCTATCTGAATTAGTAACCACTTTGGATGTTGGACTTTGTCACAGGAATGCTGCTCTTCACTCCATTGGGGTTCACTTACCAATATGGATGCACATGGTAAGGTGTGCTTATCTGTGTTTTTTTCTTATTGAAATAAATTTCACATTGTCTATACTTTGATATCATTTGCATCTCTATATAATGACATAATCTTGTAGGTTTTTTTAATGGCTAATTTCCTCCCCTATTTTGTATACCCTATTTTACACCATTTTTATTACACCCCTTTTTTTGCACCCTCTTGGATTTTAACTCCCATTCTCCCTTAAGAGATGATTTCCTTTCTACCACTCCACCACATGGGTGGGGGCGAGAATCTTGTAGGTTAAAAGAGAGAAAGTTGTGTTCGATACATTGAATATGTTGAACTTTGATGTAACTATTAGATTGGTTGTTTTGCGGAAATATTGTACTTTTTTGGGTTTAGTGTCGGCTTTATAGTTGTCATCTCTATCGGGCTCATTTGTCTCTCTATGATTGGTACTTTTTGGATTGCATATTTTACAAATGAAAAAGTCTTTTTGTTTTTTGGAAATTGAAACCGGATTTACTTTGACCGGTTCCAAGTCGAACTGGTTCAATTCCGTCCCGATTTGGTCGGTTGAGAATTGTTTTTTTTACGTATTTCGGTTCAGTTCCATTCCGGTTCGTGTATGCACTTTTTAAAATTAGATAAACTACATAAAATTAAACTATTATTAATTTTAGATTTTTTAAAACAACAACATTAACTTTTAGATTTTTTAAATAGAAGTTATCTAATGTTACCCACTTACCCATATCTCGTAGGGTTTCGTACTATCACTATTACCTTATTAAGGACCAAAGATTGTCACAAAGATAATTTTAACTAATTTTTAAGTTCAGAGTTCAAAAGGCCCTTTACAATTCTCTAACTTTTGACTATTTTCTTCCCATTAACCCCCCAATGTACATTCTTCAATAATGCCAATTGTATAGGTGTATAATGTACACTTTATATTCTTTTTCCAAAGATGTAACTTCCTTCATAAACACCCAATTCAATGTGGTAACTTTTCAATGGACGTTCATGAATTTTATGGCAGAAACGGATGATTGATGTTTTTCATGTTTAATTTTTCAATTAAATGGTATAATTATCGTACGCAGTCTCTATATAATTGGATTAATCCACCTCTTCCACCGATTAAACACCTGCAACCCACCTCCCCACTGCCACCTACAAGGCCACCAACAGTACAATCATCTTTGTCGCAGGTATGTTCTCAAGACATTTATTTTTGGTGAATTTTTATTGTTTTTAGTTGTAGATAAATATGTCGGGCCAAAAAAACGTTAAAAGGATGAAAAGTTTACAAGTATTGATTTTGCAATGAGAAATGAATGTGGGTTTTTTTTAAACCTTGCATCAAATAGTATTGCCTAACTGCTGCCACGCAATATGCATCAACTATTGTCGTGATTGGTAATTGATAATATACATAACATCTTACATCATTATACTGTGTAGTACAATATCACATTAATTTTATATATTTCTTTCCTTTCCAAATTTGCAGGCACTCGAGATAAACATCTGTTGGTTTTGTCGGGGGTAACATAAACAGAGTAAAGTCACAAGATTTTCTAATTTAATGATATCAAACAATATGTGATCAACCTCTACCCTTGACCTGGTTATAGAAAACCTTATGGACGTGTACAAATTTCTGCTCGCATGTAAAATGATACATTTAACATTTGATATCATTATTGCTAATAGCGTATAGATAAAGTGATACATTTACTTTTCATTTTATTTATGAAAAAAATTTACAGTTTAATAAACCTGGCTATTCATAAGAAAATTCTTAACTTTCTTTGCATGTTTGTGACCTTATAGGTTCTACGGCTATCTTTTGTTAAATGGAATAAAATGTTAGAAACCGGAATGGATCGTGGCTCGTAACAAACATCATAACTGAACCGGATATCAGTCAAGACACCCGCTGCAACGCGCGGGCATTCTCACTAGTATGAAGTAGGGGATGAGGAACCTACCGCAAATCCTCTAAGTGTGATATAGAATGTGATTACATAGCCGCCTACCCCACTATTTCTTTAAATCGTTAATGCACTATGGACAAGAATACAACCCAAAATAAAACAAACTTTTGAAAAAACATGTTTAGGACTAGTTATGTACATATCATGTTATAGATTCATAGTTTAATAAAAGTTCTTAGATTTTACAACAAAAATTAAGAATTTGCACGGTTGCACCCAAGACTTCATAAAAGTGCAATGGGCCTACACTAAAAAATATGAAATTTTGAATTGAAACTGGGCTTATGGACTACCTTCTTTTAAGTTAAATCCACCTATTCGTAATTTCGTATGACATATATAAATGTAACAATGTGTGTGAGGTGCAAGAAAGATGGGTTGATAACATGTGTTATGAATAAGTATGTGAAAATGTAAATATGCTAACCTTTAGGCTTTAGGGGAGAGTTGGCATTCAGATAAGAGAGTTAAGTACTGGGTCCCTAACTACATAGTGATAACGTGATTTAAATGACTTCATGATATGTTGTAAAGATAAGAGAAGGTGAGATGCCATGAATGCTTTTAAGGCACACATCTTCCTTACTATTATGGTCCTATGAAAATGATAGAGACAAGCCTCTTATGTCATAATAATATCCCATCAGGCTATCACCGAGGTCAAATATTCACCATTTTTATACATGGGTTCTTGATGGCTCTCTAAGGGGGTCAGGGGTGGGTACCAGACATGGGATCTACCCAAAAAATTTAGGGGTAACGTTCAAACGTCAAAAACATTTTGCAGGGTAACGGCAATACAATTCGGGGGTAGTGTAATATGAAAAACGTAAAAAAAAAGAAGGAAAATTTCCACTAAGCCGGAAAAGTTGATGACTAGCAGGCGCTACCCCTGCACCAATGGTAAGTCCACCCATGTGCGTTGGAATCCCAATGATACACCAAACATATGTTGAAGAACTTATCTGTTCTTCCTTCTTACGTAATCTTTCTTACCAATGTCATGTTTGTTTTTTGTACGTTGTTCCCTTCATACCTATACCTATACCTATGATTATTATATAAAGAACCTCATAAAAAATAACTAGTACATCACAATGTTACAATACAAGTTGCGACATCTGAACAAACTTTAGGAATCTCTAGTTTTAAACTAAACTTTTTAATCACTTATGTTAATCAAATAAAAAAAAAAGTAAAAGACAAATCTAATGGTCATGCTCATGGTTAACGTTTGCAATGTTGTGCTTATGTACTTGTTGAAGGCCTACAATTTTCCCTCGGCCACGTACTTGTTTGCATCCAAATTCACACGCTATTTCACAAGCCACATCGCTGGACGGCTCTAACACCATGCAAATATCCATGCACGCCGCGGTACATGAGATTGGACCTTCGGGAGACTCATCCGTGGTGTCTGACGGTGGCGTGGCTGTTCTAGAAATATATAACATCTTAGCCATTCTATCCTCTTCCTCTTTAGTGTTCTTTCTCGTGTCCTCAGTTTGCGGTCGTGATGCCGCTAAGGACAACGTTGTCACCATCACCAACATCAACATTGCTAGTTTTTCTAAAGGCATGTTTTTGTTGTTTTGGGAGTTAGAGGAATGAGAGTGAAAAATGGAGTGTTTTCGGAAAATGTATGTAGGGAAGTCCTTTTCTTTAGGTTCCATCTTTTGCTCTTCACCCCATATTTGTGTTGGGTGGTAAAAGTTCTTAAATACATATCTAAGTTTGTTTTTATAAGATAACATGAGTTAGATATGTATAGTTATTTTTGGGGTCAAATTCTTCAATAAAATTCATCACAAAAAGATTTGAAATATTCTTAGCTTCTCTCTTAATTTAGAAAAAAAATGTTGAGATCAGAAAGATGGATAACGTGGGTTGTTCATGTAGGGATGAGCTCGGGACGGTATCGGTATCAACCGATACCGATCCTGAAAATACCGTTCCCAAAAACTCTCAAAACCCAATACCGATACCGAAAACATATGGTACGGTATCGGTATCGGTACAGTACCGGTATGGTATTGGTATTTTACCTTAAAATACTGATACCATACCGATCCCATACCGATACGGAAATACCGAAACCGAAAACCTCTATATGTGAGTACCGATACCGAAAACCCTCGGTTCGGTACGGGATCGGTTCGGGATAAATATTTATTTTCTTTATAATAGTATCATTTGAATTTTATTAACTTTAAACAAGTATAATAATGAGGGAAGTTTATAGTTGGGATTGGGCCTCACATCATCAATGCTCCACACTCTTAACAACCGGCGACCACCACCATTCCAATCACATCATCTTTGAAATGTCAAAACTCATAATAATGAAAACATATGGTAAGAAAACAGCATACAATGTCTCAAGAGGGAAAGATTGTTTTTTTCAACGGCCAAAACAACACTATATATATATATATATATATATATATATAGGATCTGGATCATTTGAAAACTCCTATGAGTTGTGAGAACCATAGGAACTCACTTTATAACCACACACTTATTATAATAAAAAATGAATATGTGGTCCAAAATTAAACAACAATAAAATAATGAATAAAATATTAATATACTTGTATGGGGTAAAACTCCCTTACACCGGTGTAATTTGGTGTAAATTAATGTATTTTTTTATAAAAAAAAATTTACAGTGGGGTTTACGTGTTTTTACACTAGTGTGCAAAGAAACTTATTTTTTTTTTTTTGCATTTTACATTGAGTTCTCGCGAGTTCTCACAACTCATCGAGTTCTCAACGGATCCTAACCCTATATATATATATATATATATATATATATATATATATATATATATATATAGGGGAAAGGTAAAAAAGAAACCCCCTAAAATGAGAAAACAATGGAAACCTAACTAGTGGTTCTAATTAATCCACCTCACTATGTTTTATTTGGGAGGGAAAGGGTATATTAGACATTTGCTTTGGTTGCTTTTTCAATGTTTATGACACCTGGTGCATACTAAAGTCTAGATCATAATTATTTACTTTCCCCATACACCTTCCCACCCTTTCCACTCTCAATTACCCACACCAAATACAGATGTCTTCTTCTCGAGGGTCTTCTTCCTCTCATTAACTTCCCTGAAACCTCAATAAGTTCACTTAAAGTTCTTCCTGCCTCATTAACTCTTTCATGCGATGGAATCGAATCCTCAAATCAAGCCACATTCAATGATCTTGGATTCCGTGAATAACCATGCATCGTCTGATTTTGTATCAGAAACAGAGGATGATAGTGGTGATACTGGATCTCAAGGTTTTTATATGATTTTTTTAACGCCGGTCATATAATATTTCCTACTTTGTTTATAGCACTGCTCATGATCATAGGGTTTGGAGCAGGTTTTTATATAGTTTAGAAAGTAGCATTTTTTTGTTTGTTCATGTTTATAGTGTTTCTCATAGTTATACTGATTTAGTTTTAGTTTTTTTAAAGTTTCCAAATTTTGTTGTTAACAGGGTTATATAGTGTTAGGATGTTTTTTAATGGTTTTACTACTATCTAAGGTTTTTAGTTATTTTGTTTTAGGTTTGTGTTGTAATGTTTTATATTTTTTTTGCTGTTTTCAGGCCTTAATTTTGGTTTCTCAGCTGGGTCTTCATCTTTGTTGAGGAATGTTGATGGAGGGGATCCTGTTGATGGAAATGAAATAGGAGGGAATGAAGAGATATATGTAGGTGTTGAGTCTGGTAAGAAACTTTTGCCCAACATTGACTTTACTATCATGCATCTTTGTGTTTGTCATAGTAGTGTGTGGTGAAAGCTATTTTTTGGCCAAAGCAGAAATTTGTTACATGTGTTACATAGAAACTGTTTTGGTGTACCAACTTTTTTTCTTGAATATATATTTTTTATAGCCTTTTTTGTGTCTTATATGTTTTATGTACAACATGCTTTCTGTTAAACAATACACTTATAACGTATGTAACACATAAGGGGATTATAAATATAGAAATATAACCTGTTTTTAATTTAACAGGTGAAAACCAAGACATTGAGCCGTACTATGTTATTGCAACCCCGAACGGCACCCAATTCTGGATCCCCAATGTTAGCCCCCGGTATTTGCCTGCTATTGGTCAGGTTTTCCCGACGTTTGAGGCTGCAATGTTGTCACAACCCGACCAAGGTGGGCCTGGTCGAAATACAGTTTGTTATCAAACATCACGCAATGCAAGCAAACAGCGGAAGCAATGTAAATAACTATTCTTTTTATAAATAATAATAGTTTACATTTCTATTTAATATGCATTCTCTCATTCAATCATCTAGGTAATATCTAAGGTTCTCGCTTGTCTTCTGATTCGTCCGTCGGGATACTCCGAGTCGTAGCTGCTCATTCCTTCTAACTCCACCCGGTACCTGAACACATGCTTAAAATAGGTTTGGGTCAACAATAATGTTGGTGAGTCCGTGCGTGCGTTTAACTAGTTTAAAACATGGTTTATCATTTCAAAACAAGTTATTATTCCAAAGCAAGTTTAACAAGTTAAAACAGTTTAACATATAGCGATGTACAAGCCACACCTCAATCCTAACAATGGATCCATCTACTCCCATTATGGACTCCCATGGCAAAATACGTGACACATACTACAGCGGAGGGTTTCCCGGGCTTCCGAGTCCACTGCGTGCGGGGGTTTCCCCAAGTAGCGCTACCCACATATCAAGCGGCCCAATCTCCCGTTGGGTTGATGAGTGTGGTGGTATCGGGAGCACCTTGTCACATCATCTGGTTCATCACATTCAACTGGTTCGGTACTGGAAGCATGTATTCACCCCAAAATAGTTAAAATACAAAAAGAGGGGATGGTTCACGAGACTCACCTGGATGTAATACGGTCGTAATAATATGAAAATAAGCGTCTGCCATCGCATTCTGATATCTTCCTGAGCGAATCCTAATATCGACAATGTTATTAGTCTTTGGTTTAATTACAAAGGTCATGCGTGGGGACGAGCTTTGGCATATGGTTTCTATCTAATGCAACTCTATGTTTAGTGCTTTATATCTATTGTAGGTTCATATTTCCTAATGGTCGCAAGTATATACGTTCGTACGTATTAGGTAATGGTTTCAGTCTATAGGTGGCGTTTGCTCGTTGTATACATTGTGTCCTTGTATTCCAAGTCCTTAACATCAAGTTTGCTTCTTAAACCCAAGTACAAGATATTGTAATCTAGGATGATTATATACTATGGTAGCATAAATATCAATTAGTTCTAACTATTTCCAAGGCGTCGATGTCTTGAGTTCTAATCCATATTGCTACTATAATTCGCTTCTATTTATATATGTGTTCATACCAAATGGTTTGTCGTGAGTTTGTTCTAGTCAGGCCTGAGTCCTATTTGTCGTCACTATATCCAAATTCTTGTTCCAATAATAATTTAAGTCCGAGGTTTCCATATATATCTAGGTAGGTAAGTTATCGCTCATGTCTCGATCAAAACCTTATGTTTTATTATTATGGTCAAGTCAAGTGTCCGAGTCTTGAGTCCCAAATGTCACTACTACTAGTCTAATTTATATATAAGTCTATACTTGTCGTATGTATATATTCTACTATATCCGAGTCTTAATCCCATCGTTCAATACCCAAGTTCAAATGTCCAAGGTAAAGTTTAGGTATATCGCTTTCCACATCATGTGCCGAGTGTCAAAACATCCTAAGTCGAATACTTAAAGTTCCAAGTCAATAGCATCAATATCCAATCTTCTAAGCGAGATGTCAAACTATTATCTCATCTAACTTATAGCCTTGGTCCGAATAAGCTCGCCAAGTCCCCCACGCCAAATTAGATATAATTAATTTATAAATAAATACATTTATCGAGTCCTCGGGTTCGGTTATACCTTAACTCTTCGGATTATGGTTCGTGTTGACCGGGCTGACCCGGTTGACTTATGTTGACTAACTTGTTGACCCGAGCTGAACCCGACCCTTGACCCGACTCCCTGACCGAAATTAATGCTCCTCAATCGTTACCTATCACTAACCCGTTCATAGTTTCAACCTTGACTCGTCAACACCAAACATCACCCTCGTCATTGTCTATAGTCTCAACATCAACCACCACCAGGAACCTAAACGCCGAACCCATACCCCGGTCCTCTTCAACAACCATCACCACCGCCGCCTCGTCGCCATCACTACCACCTTCACTGTCAACCAACCACCTCCCTTATCCTTATCAACATAATATTATCCAAAACAAAAGGGTTTTACCTCCTTGATTGAATTTGTCTCGGTTGGAAATGGAAAGGGGTTGCCACCGCCGCCGTCACCGTGAACCATCTCCATCAGCTGTCTTCCACCTCTGGTTCCCTTCTTCCTCCGTCTCCGGTTCTCTCTCTGTCAGACTCTCTCTCGCGTCTCTCTCTAGATCTGATAATAATCATCAAAGCGAAGGGATTGGGGGTGGGGGTGTTGGTTGAAGGGTTGCGTCGCCGGAGCACCGCCGCGAGCGGTGGAGACCTCCGGTCTCCTCTCTCTAGCTCCTCCTCTCTTTCTCTCTCTTCAAAGTGTGTGTGTGTGATGTTTTAATAAGAATGCAGATGTGTGTGTATATGAATTCTTCTAAAACATAAAGGGATGGGTGGCATTCAAAAGGGGAGGACAAATGTCCTCTCCTTTGGTGACTCACCTAGTTCCGCTCGGGTGCGTTTTGGGTTCGTTAATGCGTTTTAACTCGGTCCTGTAAGCGTATTATAATAATATTGTTTATATTATTCGGTTCGGTTTTTAGTTTCGCGCCTAACCGGCTCGCTCATTATTGGTTTCTATTAAAATAATCGCGAAAAATTTTTGGGATTTGTACCGGGTTGTTACATTCTCCCCCCCTTATAAGAATTTCGTCCGCGAAATTATGGTTGGGGTTATATCTTGTAGTTCAATTACGGTTCCCACAGCTTGTTAAGGTTATCTGATTCTTTAGCGTCACTCATGGAGAGGAGCTTATTGCTAGGTAGACATGTCTCACTACAGGAAAACAGAAAAATAAATTCAAAACATACTAGAAAACCACAAGGAACATCAGATACTAGGGTTCTATACGGTCATACTATGTTGTTCAAAACAGGTTTGCGGCTCATACGAACAATAGAGAACTTTAAAACTTATCAATCCTACTTACAAAATGAAGGTATGGAGATTATTTCATCAGATAGGGTGTCCAAATGCAGGGAGGTTTACCAAATCGGTGAGTTGACAATCGTCAGAATGGGTAAATAAACAGTTTGGACATGGAAATCATGGAAACAGGACCTGCAAATTCTCCGATCTTTGGTTGTTCGAGTGGTTTTTGAGAACGATTTTTGTTTTATCTCCTTATCGACCAATGGAATCAACACCATGGGGAGGAAGGAAAGGCTTACTAATTGACGAGCAACCGGAAACTGACTTCAGACTTGCCAAGTTGTACGTCACTTGGGCTTTGGTAAAGAAATACTGCTTACATCGAGTGTTTTCCTTGTTGTTCACAATAGGGGATCAAAATGGTTTGGGCGTTTCCATTTACCACAACAGATTCTCAGAAGATTTCAGTGTCAGACAATAAAAGGATACCTTCTGGTTTAGGCCGGAGAGTTTCACTAGAAAAGAAGAAAGAGTGAATGTTTTCTTTGTTTTCACATCGAGCGCACCGTTCTTGAAAAGGATTGCGATATTTGATCAAAATCAATAGCTTTGCCAAAAATAACAGAGAAATGATATTTGGTTTAACGCAACGTCCGAAGACAGACTAAAGTTTATTCTGGATCGAACTTCCAGTCTTGATTCTGACATACCATTGGTGCTTATATATAGGGTGTACCGCAGCCAACCCACCACACCTTTGATACACCAGAAGCTTACCAGAAGTCTTTTTCAAAGAGTATAATTAAAATTCTTAGTTAATTGCCAGTCCCATTCTTGATGTACCATCGGTGTTTATATATAGGGTGTACCGCAGCTAACCCACCACACCTTTGGTACTTCTAAAATGGACCAGAAATTTTTTTTTTTTTTTTTTTTTTTTTTTTTTTTCAAAAATCCGCTTAAAATTCTATACCACCATAACGTATCCGTAAATTGGCGATTCCAATTTACTTTACATTAGAGTGTTACGTTTTCCAGAGATAATTAACTCAAATGGCACGAATGATCGAAATGTAAAGTTTTAGATTCATTGGGGTATGTAAACGTTTCGCTTGGATCTTAATTGAGTACAAATGAAGAGGGAGTTTGCTAAGGAGGATCATACTCTTTAGGTTGTTTCTAGTTTTGCGTTTAATAATTCAAGGGTTTCTAAGTCAGATTGGCCAAGTTAACCGTGAAATCTATGTGAAAATCTCCTATCATTCACTAGTGTATCATTAAAATTTCTCCAAAGGAGCTAGGTGTTGCACTACATATGAATAGAGGTAGAGGTATCACGAGGATTATGATACAAGATTGTCTCAAATATCAAGAGTTGTCTAATTCTTCTAGATCGGATAATGAAGATAGTAGGTACATCTTTGCTCAAATTTAGGAGAGAAATTCGACATTTTGGTTGGTAATCAGAAAATCTTAACATAGATTTGGAGTGATCATTGAGTAAACCAAAGGTTTCTTGGTGTCGCGTATGTTCCATGAGGTATTACAGTCTGAAAGAACCTAAATGTCTAACTAGCAAGGAACGAGCATTGAAGTTTTTGCACTCAAGTGTTACCAGAATGGTTTATAACTTGATATCTAAGAACTCTTTGGATGATAAACGGAAAGATCACCAGGTTACTCAGCGTAGTTGGGTGATTCTGTCCACAAATTTTGCTAAAGTATCCGTGGAGTTTTTAAGATTTTACGAGTAAGAATCAAGGAAAATGCGACAAATGGAGTCTAATTCACTTAAAAAAAATAGTATTTCAAGATGTTTCCAAACCTAAAAGGTTATGACGACGTTTCGAATGATTTGATTGAACAATTTTGAGTCCGACTGAATATCTAAGTAAGGTTTTGTAACAATAAATGGGGTATTGAGCACAAGTTTGGTTCTTCGAAGTAGACTTTTAAGATGTTTGTTAGACAAACAAGGAGTTCCTCGCAGATGTTTTGATAAAAAAAATGTTCTACGAAACAAGAGAAGATCACTTGATGGGATAAAGTCTACTATCGAATAACATTATGATTAGAAAACTAGGTAGCACAAAGGTAAGGTGTATTCCTAACTCATTTGTAGAGGTAGTCGTGGTTTAGACAAGTTTCCTTGTTTTAGAGTATTGATTTGACTCTCACAATCTTTAATAAGATATCCCCGAAATGCCTTTGCGCCTGCGGATTCATGATTATGTTCGCGACCATAATCACTTCCTCGCCTCACTTAAGCATCCAAGTATATTCTTTATAAAAATCATGATATCTCATCTTCTCTCTAGTTTACTCACGTGTTTTTGGTAAAGTCTCATCCTAATGTGTTCAGTACCCGTGATCGACTCGTTTGGTATCACCTTGTTGCATCTCCAGCTCATCAGTTACGTTTCGGTTCTCCAAACTGAAATAAACTCTGCGGCTTCAAAGGTTAGGATCCTAGGGTTTACAACCGAAGCTTAATGGAATTCTTATTCGCTTCAGCTGTTTGCTCTGATACCAACTGTCACAACCCGACCAAGGTGGGCCTGGTCGAAATACAGTTTGTTATCAAACATCACGCAATGCAAGCAAACAGCGGAAGCAATGTAAATAACTATTCTTTTTATAAATAATAATAGTTTACATTTCTATTTAATATGCATTCTCTCATTCAATCATCTAGGTAATATCTAAGGTTCTCGCTTGTCTTCTGATTCGTCCGTCGGGATACTCCGAGTCGTAGCTGCTCATTCCTTCTAACTCCACCCGGTACCTGAACACATGCTTAAAATAGGTTTGGGTCAACAATAATGTTGGTGAGTCCGTGCGTGCGTTTAACTAGTTTAAAACATGGTTTATCATTTCAAAACAAGTTATTATTCCAAAGCAAGTTTAACAAGTTAAAACAGTTTAACATATAGCGATGTACAAGCCACACCTCAATCCTAACAATGGATCCATCTACTCCCATTATGGACTCCCATGGCAAAATACGTGACACATACTACAGCGGAGGGTTTCCGGGCTTCCGAGTCCACTGCGTGCGGGGGTTTCCCCAAGTAGCGCTACCCACATATCAAGCGGCCCAATCTCCCGTTGGGTTGATGAGTGTGGTGGTATCGGGAGCACCTTGTCACATCATCTGGTTCATCACATTCAACTGGTTCTGTACTGGAAGCATGTATTCACCCCAAAATAGTTAAAATACAAAAAGAGGGGATGGTTCACGAGACTCACCTGGATGTAATACGGTCGTAATAATATGAAAATAAGCGTCTGCCATCGCATTCTGATATCTTCCTGAGCGAATCCTAATATCGACAATGTTATTAGTCTTTGGTTTAATTACAAAGGTCATGCGTGGGGACGAGCTTTGGCATATGGTTTCTATCTAATGCAACTCTATGTTTAGTGCTTTATATCTATTGTAGGTTCATATTTCCTAATGGTCGCAAGTATATACGTTCGTACGTATTAGGTAATGGTTTCAGTCTATAGGTGGCGTTTGCTCGTTGTATACATTGTGTCCTTGTATTCCAAGTCCTTAACATCAAGTTTGCTTCTTAAACCCAAGTACAAGATATTGTAATCTAGGATGATTATATACTATGGTAGCATAAATATCAATTAGTTCTAACTATTTCCAAGGCGTCGATGTCTTGAGTTCTAATCCATATTGCTACTATAATTCGCTTCTATTTATATATGTGTTCATACCAAATGGTTTGTCGTGAGTTTGTTCTAGTCAGGCCTGAGTCCTATTTGTCGTCACTATATCCAAATTCTTGTTCCAATAATAATTTAAGTCCGAGGTTTCCATATATATCTAGGTAGGTAAGTTATCGCTCATGTCTCGATCAAAACCTTATGTTTTATTATTATGGTCAAGTCAAGTGTCCGAGTCTTGAGTCCCAAATGTCACTACTACTAGTCTAATTTATATATAAGTCTATACTTGTCGTATGTATATATTCTACTATATCCGAGTCTTAATCCCATCGTTCAATACCCAAGTTCAAATGTCCAAGGTAAAGTTTAGGTATATCGCTTTCCACATCATGTGCCGAGTGTCAAAACATCCTAAGTCGAATACTTAAAGTTCCAAGTCAATAGCATCAATATCCAATCTTCTAAGCGAGATGTCAAACTATTATCTCATCTAACTTATAGCCTTGGTCCGAATAAGCTCGCCAAGTCCCCCACGCCAAATTAGATATAATTAATTTATAAATAAATACATTTATCGAGTCCTCGGGTTCGGTTATACCTTAACTCTTCGGATTATGGTTCGTGTTGACCGGGCTGACCCGGTTGACTTATGTTGACTAACTTGTTGACCCGAGCTGAACCCGACCCTTGACCCGACTCCCTGACCGAAATTAATGCTCCTCAATCGTTACCTATCACTAACCCGTTCATAGTTTCAACCTTGACTCGTCAACACCAAACATCACCCTCGTCATTGTCTATAGTCTCAACATCAACCACCACCAGGAACCTAAACGCCGAACCCATACCCCGGTCCTCTTCAACAACCATCACCACCGCCGCCTCGTCGCCATCACTACCACCTTCACTGTCAACCAACCACCTCCCTTATCCTTATCAACATAATATTATCCAAAACAAAAGGGTTTTACCTCCTTGATTGAATTTGTCTCGGTTGGAAATGGAAAGGGGTTGCCACCGCCGCCGTCACCGTGAACCATCTCCATCAGCTGTCTTCCACCTCTGGTTCCCTTCTTCCTCCGTCTCCGGTTCTCTCTCTGTCAGACTCTCTCTCGCGTCTCTCTCTAGATCTGATAATAATCATCAAAGCGAAGGGATTGGGGGTGGGGGTGTTGGTTGAAGGGTTGCGTCGCCGGAGCACCGCCGCGAGCGGTGGAGACCTCCGGTCTCCTCTCTCTAGCTCCTCCTCTCTTTCTCTCTCTTCAAAGTGTGTGTGTGTGATGTTTTAATAAGAATGCAGATGTGTGTGTATATGAATTCTTCTAAAACATAAAGGGATGGGTGGCATTCAAAAGGGGAGGACAAATGTCCTCTCCTTTGGTGACTCACCTAGTTCCGCTCGGGTGCGTTTTGGGTTCGTTAATGCGTTTTAACTCGGTCCTGTAAGCGTATTATAATAATATTGTTTATATTATTCGGTTCGGTTTTTAGTTTCGCGCCTAACCGGCTCGCTCATTATTGGTTTCTATTAAAATAATCGCGAAAAATTTTTGGGATTTGTACCGGGTTGTTACATTCTCCCCCCTTATAAGAATTTCGTCCGCGAAATTATGGTTGGGGTTATATCTTGTAGTTCAATTACGGTTCCCACAGCTTGTTAAGGTTATCTGATTCTTTAGCGTCACTCATGGAGAGGAGCTTATTGCTAGGTAGACATGTCTCACTACAGGAAAACAGAAAAATAAATTCAAAACATACTAGAAAACCACAAGGAACATCAGATACTAGGGTTCTATACGGTCATACTATGTTGTTCAAAACAGGTTTGCGGCTCATACGAACAATAGAGAACTTTAAAACTTATCAATCCTACTTACAAAATGAAGGTATGGAGATTATTTCATCAGATAGGGTGTCCAAATGCAGGGAGGTTTACCAAATCGGTGAGTTGACAATCGTCAGAATGGGTAAATAAACAGTTTGGACATGGAAATCATGGAAACAGGACCTGCAAATTCTCCGATCTTTGGTTGTTCGAGTGGTTTTTGAGAACGATTTTTGTTTTATCTCCTTATCGACCAATGGAATCAACACCATGGGGAGGAAGGAAAGGCTTACTAATTGACGAGCAACCGGAAACTGACTTCAGACTTGCCAAGTTGTACGTCACTTGGGCTTTGGTAAAGAAATACTGCTTACATCGAGTGTTTTCCTTGTTGTTCACAATAGGGGATCAAAATGGTTTGGGCGTTTCCATTTACCACAACAGATTCTCAGAAGATTTCAGTGTCAGACAATAAAAGGATACCTTCTGGTTTAGGCCGGAGAGTTTCACTAGAAAAGAAGAAAGAGTGAATGTTTTCTTTGTTTTCACATCGAGCGCACCGTTCTTGAAAAGGATTGCGATATTTGATCAAAATCAATAGCTTTGCCAAAAATAACAGAGAAATGATATTTGGTTTAACGCAACGTCCGAAGACAGACTAAAGTTTATTCTGGATCGAACTTCCAGTCTTGATTCTGACATACCATTGGTGCTTATATATAGGGTGTACCGCAGCCAACCCACCACACCTTTGATACACCAGAAGCTTACCAGAAGTCTTTTTCAAAGAGTATAATTAAAATTCTTAGTTAATTGCCAGTCCCATTCTTGATGTACCATCGGTGTTTATATATAGGGTGTACCGCAGCTAACCCACCACACCTTTGGTACTTCTAAAATGGACCAGAAATTTTTTTTTTTTTTTTTTTTTTTTTTTTTTTTTTTCAAAAATCCGCTTAAAATTCTATACCACCATAACGTATCCGTAAATTGGCGATTCCAATTTACTTTACATTAGAGTGTTACGTTTTCCAGAGATAATTAACTCAAATGGCACGAATGATCGAAATGTAAAGTTTTAGATTCATTGGGGTATGTAAACGTTTCGCTTGGATCTTAATTGAGTACAAATGAAGAGGGAGTTTGCTAAGGAGGATCATACTCTTTAGGTTGTTTCTAGTTTTGCGTTTAATAATTCAAGGGTTTCTAAGTCAGATTGGCCAAGTTAACCGTGAAATCTATGTGAAAATCTCCTATCATTCACTAGTGTATCATTAAAATTTCTCCAAAGGAGCTAGGTGTTGCACTACATATGAATAGAGGTAGAGGTATCACGAGGATTATGATACAAGATTGTCTCAAATATCAAGAGTTGTCTAATTCTTCTAGATCGGATAATGAAGATAGTAGGTACATCTTTGCTCAAATTTAGGAGAGAAATTCGACATTTTGGTTGGTAATCAGAAAATCTTAACATAGATTTGGAGTGATCATTGAGTAAACCAAAGGTTTCTTGGTGTCGCGTATGTTCCATGAGGTATTACAGTCTGAAAGAACCTAAATGTCTAACTAGCAAGGAACGAGCATTGAAGTTTTTGCACTCAAGTGTTACCAGAATGGTTTATAACTTGATATCTAAGAACTCTTTGGATGATAAACGGAAAGATCACCAGGTTACTCAGCGTAGTTGGGTGATTCTGTCCACAAATTTTGCTAAAGTATCCGTGGAGTTTTTAAGATTTTACGAGTAAGAATCAAGGAAAATGCGACAAATGGAGTCTAATTCACTTAAAAAAAATAGTATTTCAAGATGTTTCCAAACCTAAAAGGTTATGACGACGTTTCGAATGATTTGATTGAACAATTTTGAGTCCGACTGAATATCTAAGTAAGGTTTTGTAACAATAAATGGGGTATTGAGCACAAGTTTGGTTCTTCGAAGTAGACTTTTAAGATGTTTGTTAGACAAACAAGGAGTTCCTCGCAGATGTTTTGATAAAAAAAATGTTCTACGAAACAAGAGAAGATCACTTGATGGGATAAAGTCTACTATCGAATAACATTATGATTAGAAAACTAGGTAGCACAAAGGTAAGGTGTATTCCTAACTCATTTGTAGAGGTAGTCGTGGTTTAGACAAGTTTCCTTGTTTTAGAGTATTGATTTGACTCTCACAATCTTTAATAAGATATCCCCGAAATGCCTTTGCGCCTGCGGATTCATGATTATGTTCGCGACCATAATCACTTCCTCGCCTCACTTAAGCATCCAAGTATATTCTTTATAAAAATCATGATATCTCATCTTCTCTCTAGTTTACTCACGTGTTTTTGGTAAAGTCTCATCCTAATGTGTTCAGTACCCGTGATCGACTCGTTTGGTATCACCTTGTTGCATCTCCAGCTCATCAGTTACGTTTCGGTTCTCCAAACTGAAATAAACTCTGCGGCTTCAAAGGTTAGGATCCTAGGGTTTACAACCGAAGCTTAATGGAATTCTTATTCGCTTCAGCTGTTTGCTCTGATACCAACTGTCACAACCCGACCAAGGTGGGCCTGGTCGAAATACAGTTTGTTATCAAACATCACGCAATGCAAGCAAACAGCGGAAGCAATGTAAATAACTATTCTTTTTATAAATAATAATAGTTTACATTTCTATTTAATATGCATTCTCTCATTCAATCATCTAGGTAATATCTAAGGTTCTCGCTTGTCTTCTGATTCGTCCGTCGGGATACTCCGAGTCGTAGCTGCTCATTCCTTCTAACTCCACCCGGTACCTGAACACATGCTTAAAATAGGTTTGGGTCAACAATAATGTTGGTGAGTCCGTGCGTGCGTTTAACTAGTTTAAAACATGGTTTATCATTTCAAAACAAGTTATTATTCCAAAGCAAGTTTAACAAGTTAAAACAGTTTAACATATAGCGATGTACAAGCCACACCTCAATCCTAACAATGGATCCATCTACTCCCATTATGGACTCCCATGGCAAAATACGTGACACATACTACAGCGGAGGGTTTCCCGGGCTTCCGAGTCCACTGCGTGCGGGGGTTTCCCCAAGTAGCGCTACCCACATATCAAGCGGCCCAATCTCCCGTTGGGTTGATGAGTGTGGTGGTATCGGGAGCACCTTGTCACATCATCTGGTTCATCACATTCAACTGGTTCTGTACTGGAAGCATGTATTCACCCCAAAATAGTTAAAATACAAAAAGAGGGGATGGTTCACGAGACTCACCTGGATGTAATACGGTCGTAATAATATGAAAATAAGCGTCTGCCATCGCATTCTGATATCTTCCTGAGCGAATCCTAATATCGACAATGTTATTAGTCTTTGGTTTAATTACAAAGGTCATGCGTGGGGACGAGCTTTGGCATATGGTTTCTATCTAATGCAACTCTATGTTTAGTGCTTTATATCTATTGTAGGTTCATATTTCCTAATGGTCGCAAGTATATACGTTCGTACGTATTAGGTAATGGTTTCAGTCTATAGGTGGCGTTTGCTCGTTGTATACATTGTGTCCTTGTATTCCAAGTCCTTAACATCAAGTTTGCTTCTTAAACCCAAGTACAAGATATTGTAATCTAGGATGATTATATACTATGGTAGCATAAATATCAATTAGTTCTAACTATTTCCAAGGCGTCGATGTCTTGAGTTCTAATCCATATTGCTACTATAATTCGCTTCTATTTATATATGTGTTCATACCAAATGGTTTGTCGTGAGTTTGTTCTAGTCAGGCCTGAGTCCTATTTGTCGTCACTATATCCAAATTCTTGTTCCAATAATAATTTAAGTCCGAGGTTTCCATATATATCTAGGTAGGTAAGTTATCGCTCATGTCTCGATCAAAACCTTATGTTTTATTATTATGGTCAAGTCAAGTGTCCGAGTCTTGAGTCCCAAATGTCACTACTACTAGTCTAATTTATATATAAGTCTATACTTGTCGTATGTATATATTCTACTATATCCGAGTCTTAATCCCATCGTTCAATACCCAAGTTCAAATGTCCAAGGTAAAGTTTAGGTATATCGCTTTCCACATCATGTGCCGAGTGTCAAAACATCCTAAGTCGAATACTTAAAGTTCCAAGTCAATAGCATCAATATCCAATCTTCTAAGCGAGATGTCAAACTATTATCTCATCTAACTTATAGCCTTGGTCCGAATAAGCTCGCCAAGTCCCCCACGCCAAATTAGATATAATTAATTTATAAATAAATACATTTATCGAGTCCTCGGGTTCGGTTATACCTTAACTCTTCGGATTATGGTTCGTGTTGACCGGGCTGACCCGGTTGACTTATGTTGACTAACTTGTTGACCCGAGCTGAACCCGACCCTTGACCCGACTCCCTGACCGAAATTAATGCTCCTCAATCGTTACCTATCACTAACCCGTTCATAGTTTCAACCTTGACTCGTCAACACCAAACATCACCCTCGTCATTGTCTATAGTCTCAACATCAACCACCACCAGGAACCTAAACGCCGAACCCATACCCCGGTCCTCTTCAACAACCATCACCACCGCCGCCTCGTCGCCATCACTACCACCTTCACTGTCAACCAACCACCTCCCTTATCCTTATCAACATAATATTATCCAAAACAAAAGGGTTTTACCTCCTTGATTGAATTTGTCTCGGTTGGAAATGGAAAGGGGTTGCCACCGCCGCCGTCACCGTGAACCATCTCCATCAGCTGTCTTCCACCTCTGGTTCCCTTCTTCCTCCGTCTCCGGTTCTCTCTCTGTCAGACTCTCTCTCGCGTCTCTCTCTAGATCTGATAATAATCATCAAAGCGAAGGGATTGGGGGTGGGGGTGTTGGTTGAAGGGTTGCGTCGCCGGAGCACCGCCGCGAGCGGTGGAGACCTCCGGTCTCCTCTCTCTAGCTCCTCCTCTCTTTCTCTCTCTTCAAAGTGTGTGTGTGTGATGTTTTAATAAGAATGCAGATGTGTGTGTATATGAATTCTTCTAAAACATAAAGGGATGGGTGGCATTCAAAAGGGGAGGACAAATGTCCTCTCCTTTGGTGACTCACCTAGTTCCGCTCGGGTACGTTTTGGGTTCGTTAATGCGTTTTAACTCGGTCCTGTAAGCGTATTATAATAATATTGTTTATATTATTCGGTTCGGTTTTTAGTTTCGCGCCTAACCGGCTCGCTCATTATTGGTTTCTATTAAAATAATCGCGAAAAATTTTTGGGATTTGTACCGGGTTGTTACAAATGTCCATGTACAAAGAATATGCTAGGCAGGCCGGTTTTTCCGTTAAGAAGGGACAAACCAAGGTCTGGAATGGGGAACCGACACACAAGTACATGCGTTGTTGCAAATATGGTAAACCTCAGTTTAACAAAACCTTTGACACCTTAGTTGAAACTTCTGTTAAACCCCGTAAAACTTCGTTCAGCCTTTCCAATTGCCAAGCGCATGTGTTAGTGTCAATCACTTGTGGAGGTTCGTTGTTTAAAGTCATTCGTTTTAACGATGTTCACAACCATCAGCTGTGTGATAAAGATAACATTGACCTTAGTAAGATTTCTCGTAAACTTTCTTTCTCAACTAAACAATTCATTCATAACATGTCTCTTAACCGAGTTGGACCTGCGAAAGCTCATCGTTACTTAGTGTCTCTTAAAGGTGGTCACCACAATGTGCATGGAACTGCTTCTGATTTCAAGAACTTTAGTAAGGAGCTTCGAATTTTTATTGGCGAGAGGGACTCGTCTTTATTCCTTGACCGCCTGCGTGATCGGTTTGAAAACTTGCCAGAATTTTTTATGACTTTGTTGTTCGCGATGGTAAACTGCATTCTGTTTTTTGGGCGGATGAAATTTCAAAATTGAACTACAAGGCCTTCGGTGATGTTGTGTCGTTCGATGCAACATACAACACAAACAAGTAAGTTACCTTAACGTGCGTTACAGGTTTTATGTGTTTGCATTTTTTACTGCTTAACATACGTAAATTTCATGTGGCTGTTCATTTAACGTGTAGGTACAACATGGTTTTTGTCCCTTTCACCGGTGTGGACCACCACAAGCAGTGTGTGACTTTTGGTGCAGGATTGATAATTAATGAGACCATAGATTCCTACGTTTGGTTGCTTGAATGTTTTTTAAAAGCTCATGGTTCACAGCCCAGGCTAGTGTTGACTGACCAAGACCCGTCGATGATGCAGGCTGTACCAAAAGTGTTCAGTGAGGCTCGCCACAGGCTATGTATGTGGCATATAATGAAAAAACTACCCATCAAGGTAATGTTATGTATGCAACTACTTAAGTGTTTTATGTTAAAGATGTCTTACATTGATTTTATGCTTCTGCACCTAGGTTGGTGCTGATATTTTATCCAACACTGAATTCCGGTCCTGCATTCACAAATTGGTGTGGAACATTTTCATAAAACCTTCAACATTTGAGAGTCGATGGAATGCGCTGCTAGAGACATTTGGGATTCAGGAAAACCAGTGGTTGAGCGATATGTTTGCAATCAAAGAACTGTGGGTGCCGGCGTACTTTAGGGAGATTCCAATGTCATGTTTGATGAAAACAACATCCAGAAGTGAGAGTTCAAACAGTTCATTCAAGGTCAATTCCACTAGTGCCCACACACTTGTTCAGTTCATGTTATGTTTTGAATCCCGTCTTGATAGCCAACGTTACCGTCAGCGTGTTGCCGAGTACAAAACATCATCAACGGTTTTTTATGGGTCTACGGACTTTCCCATTGAGCAGCATGCGTTTACCTTGTACACCAATACTGTGTTCCAGGAAGTTAAGAAGGAGATTATGAAGGGGAAGTTTTCATGCTACATCTCCAATGTTGATGAAAAGGACAACATGCCTACCGTCTTTTCAGTCACCCAACTTGACAAGCGTCGTGATGTTACTAATGTTTACCAGGTAGCCATTTATGTTATTGTTAGAAACTACTGATTTGATTCTTATAAATGTTTTAAAAATTTATGTTACTTGTGTAACAAGTTAGTTGTACCACACCAGTTCAGGCTATTGGTCTTTTAATAAGTTGAACTTTCAACCTTTTTGTCTTTTAGGGGTTTCTGTTAAAAAATCCCCTTGCTACATGTGTAACAAGTTACTTTGTACCACAGCAGTGATGGTTATTGAAACAGGCCTTGCAGTGTAGCCAATGTGATTTAGGCTGAATATTAATCTTAGACATAATAAACCCTCTTGTTACATATGTAACAATTTAATTGCACCAAACACCATATCTGGAATTTGATTGTTTTGTACTTCTGGTTATTTAGTTTTTCTCTGTCAAAAATCCCTAAATTTTATTAGAACTGTTAGAAAGTTTGCTACATGTGTAACAAGTTAGCTGTGCCAATATACTTTTGTCAGAGTACAGGCCTTGCAGTGTAGCCAACGTGATTTAGGCTGAATATTAATCTTAGACATATTAAACCCTCTTGTTACATATGTATCAATTTAATTGTACCAAACACCATATATGGAATTAAATTGTTTTGTACTTCTGGTTATTTAGTTTTCCTCTGTCAAAATTCCCTAAAGTTTATTAGAACTGTTTTCATGACTTTTGTCAGAGTACAGTATGTGCATGACTTTGGACTACACAGCTGTTTATAATTATGTTCCTTTAATACTTGTTGCAAACATAGGTCTTACCATTTCTAGCATCAATTATGCAGGTGCGGTTTGATAGCATTGATTCAACGGCTGAATGCTCATGCCGATGTTTTACACGTCTCGGCTACCTTTGCCGCCATGTTTTTGCAGTTTACATTATTAAGAAAGTTGACCGCATCCCGCAGCAATATGTGGTCGAAAGGTGGTTACGTGATATTTTACCCAAGAGAGTGTTCTCCATTTCTGGACGTTACGGTGTTGACACTCATCCAGGTTCGCTGTTGAGGAATGAGGTACTTGAACTTGTAACTGAATGTGTAGATGTTGCCAGAACTGATGAAACTGCCCTGGCGGACTTAGTTGAACAGCTCAAATCTATCAAGCTGCACTTGTTATCCAGGGAACCAATTTCTGTTATTCCGGACCAACCGTCTCCAACCGACGTGGAAGAAATTATTGGCCAATCGGCCGATACTGAAACTGTGGTTGCCAATCCTGATGTGGCACGCAACAAGGGTTGTGGGAAAACTCGAAGAATATCTGGAGCTGGTGAGAAGGGCAACCCAAAGCGTCCGAAAATGCCTAAGGCCCCACGCCTATGCAACAACTGCCACCAATATGTCACGGATCATGATGCAAGGAATTGTGAGAAGGTTGCTGCGATGAAAAGGGCCAAGGAGGAGGCGGCACAAGCCCGGAAAGCCTAGTTAGGTTTATGGTAATTAATGGGGCAGCACTACTATCCCTGCTTTTTGAACCATGTTGGACACTGGTAACAGTTAGAAGCACATGCAGTCCCTTTTTGTTGTTACGTGTGTAACATGGTTGTCACATTTTGGTGTGTTTGTTGTTCCCCAGCTACTTCTATTTTTATTTGGTAGAATTACTTTTTATGTATAATCTTCACCCACTAGACATGCTTTTTTGTGTTTTGTAATATATAATGTGGTGTGTTTTAGGATCTATGTTCTGTCTTATAAGTAGTTGGTAACAGGGGCCGCATTGGTAACATACGCAACAAAAAGGTAGCTGGGCCAATGTGATTATTATATTAGATCCCCTATATTACATATCATTTATTACCATAGGGCCCATGGACAGAAAGAAAGCATGGGTATGTGTTGTAGTTTTGGTACGGAAGACCTAGGGAACTACCAAAATCTAATAAAATATGTACTTCACAAAGTAATAAATGAAGAGAATAAAATATAAAATCATGATGCACTCCCTAGCACCCAAAAATATTTATGACATGTTGATTTGACATAAAGCAAAATCTACCACTATAGCATTAAACCCAAATTAAATTATCACCAACCACCCAACCACCCATCCTTGAACATAGTTTATATACCTCATTTTGGTAAAATAGAAATCATTGTTCCATCCCATAATAATAGTCTTCCTAACTTACCAAAAGAAACACTTTATGCAAATGGAAAGCCCTTCAAAACCTCATGCAGCCAAGCGCCAGAAGACAAAAAGCGAAGAGGAGGTCACTTCAAAAGTAACTGATTTTTGGGCGTTACTGGAGCGTACTGAACACCAAGCCATTCATGCTTGGAATGATGTTAATGATCCCAACGAGAGCAAAGTACCGAAAAAAGGTGTCGAAACTCTAATGATGCAAGATGGTAATAGTACACCGGCGTCGTCGGGCGATGCACAGATGGAAGTTGACGGAGGGGTGTCAGTTGGCACTGCGTACTCGGTAACCAAAGAGCCTGTATCAATATCGTCTGTTGCATGTCCAGGTGTTGAGTATGATCACGAGTATTGCGGTTGTCCATTGTGTCCAAATTCCCCAAATACCCTCGCCAGGTGGGCAAGTTACAACCCTTGGGAAGACGAGGACAGTGAAATGTCGGAGCTGAGCTTGGAAGCGCAGTATGGAAAATTCTCGCCATAATGGCTGCAACTTACGATGGTTATGCTTTTGTTGATTAACCTTTTTTTGCTGGGTAGTCGTACCTTTGTTATGTGTTATTGTCTAAGTCTTAACCTTATTAAGGACTGTCTATGTAGTTTTTTATTATCATGTGTTTGCTTAAGACTAGTGTGGTATGTCACAGTCTGATTATGTAGCTATCTGTTATGTATGTAACAGATTTGTTAAGTAGTAAAATAACATATTAACCCCTATGCTTTAACAATTGTCATGTACCCATTTTTAAACCTGTTTGTCTTTTAGGGTTATTTGTTAAAAACATTGTGCTACATGTGTAACAACATAGTTGTGCCACACCAATCAGGGATATTGAACATCCCTTTGTGGTGTTTCCAATGTGATTGGGGGTGAATATTATTCCGAGACATAAAAAACCCTCATGTTACATGTGTAACAGGTTAATTTTCAATCAGTTTGCCATTTATTAAATAGTAAAATAACACATTTGAGCCCCCATACTCTATGTATGTAACACACCAAAAATTCAGCTTTCCTTTTTAAGACTAACATGGTATGTCACACTCTAACCAGGTAGCTATCTGTTATGTACGTAACAGATTTATTAAATAGTAAAATAACACATTTGAGCCCCTATACTTTAACACTTGTCCTGTACCCATTTTGCAACTTGTTTGTCTTTTAGGGTTTTCTGTTCAAAACCTTATGCTACATGTGTAACAGGTCAGTTGTGCCCCACAAATCAGGGGTATTGAACAGTCCTTGTTGTGTAGCCAAGGTACTTGCTGGTGAATATTAATCCTAGACATAAGAAACCCTCATGTTACATGTGTAACAAGTTGATTTCACCGAACACCATATTTGGTATTTGAACGGTTGGTACTTCTGGTTATATAGCTTTTGTATGTCAAAATTCCCTGATGTTTCCTATAACTCTTAAAAATATTGCTAAATGTGTAAGAAGTTCTTTGTGTAAATCTATTTTTCTGTCAGTGTACAGTATGTGCATGACTTTGGATTACAGAGCCCTTATAATTATGCACTTTTAATACTTGGTGCATTCCATATCAGTTACCATTTCTTTCATAAAAAAACATCTTACCTTTCTAAGACTAGTATGGTATGTCAAGGAACACCCTAACCATGTAGGCACCTGTTATGTATGTAACAGATTTGTTAAGTAGTCAAATAACATATTAACCCTCTCTTAATCAATTAACCTATAACTCAATATCCATAACACTCAGATTACCGTACCACCTAACCACGTACGCAGCTGTTATGTATGTAACAGACTTGCTGACAACACTTTTACATACGTAACAGAATACTATTATAATCAAAGACAGTTAGTTGTTCAACAAGTGACCATACTAGTTAAGTTATCTTACAGAACCCAGCAGTATGTTAGGTGTATTATCACCCAAAAAACAGTTTTAAACACTACATAATTGTCATACACAGTTAAACAACCCCCCCTTCACGAACGTTCCTCCTTACTTCAAATGTGCCCTAGCTTCCACCTCACCCTTCTTTGTGTTAACCGGTGAACGCAAAATATGCGCTGTGTACTTCGAACGTAGCTTGTTGATCTCGCCTTCTTTAGTGCGCCAATGCTTACTGAAATGGCATTCAAACGGTACATGAAGCCCCATGAATCTCTCCATGTGTCTCATTAGGAAGACCCCACAATCTGTGGCATTACCAGCCGTTCCCCACTCTACATCCAACCTATGTATCTCCGCCCCTCCGATCTTTCCCGCCTTCGGATGGTTGATGCTTTTAAGGAACTCCACAAACATGTGCTTCTGCAATTATCATGGATCATGAAACCCAAAAACAAATCATCACGAAATAAACATTTGATTTTAAATGACCAATGTTTTACGTTTTTCAGAAGTGATTAAAACAACTTACATATTTGTGCACAGTATCCTTTTTGTGGAAGTCAGCATGATCCTTGCATGTTCGCCTCCCTCGTTTTTTGTCATTATCAATCAGCATTATGGCGATATTCTTTAGCTCAAAGACCAATAAGTAGTAGTGGGCCCTTTCAAGGATTGGGAAAAAGACGATATCATATCGTTTGAAGTCACGGTTGGTCTCATAGGCCGGCACTGCGGCAGACATCGCGTTTGAAAACCGCGAAGCTCGATGGATCGGATCACACTTGGTATCATTAAGCATCCATGGAACCTATTTTTTTTTTAGAAAAAAAAAATCAATACCAGTTTTCATAACATACGTAAACCGATGTTGTCTTTTTAAATAACTTACCACTGCGGTTGTGCTTACAAACAAACGAAGAGGGGCCCCGTCCGATTTTAACCTCTCCTCGTAGTTTAAAACATCCACCCAACAGTCAATGATCACATCCATCACCTGCTTCCCCGGCTCCAAAGTTTTGATCATGCTACGTGTGGCTTCCACGTCACATAAACTTTTGAACAACACCTCACTGTACGCATGTTAACCAAGATAAATTTTTTGAAGCAGTCTTATAAGTTTAAACATTGGTCATGGTCTTACTTGGCAAGTGCGTTATCTATTTCATCATCGGGTATGTCTACATTTTCCACCGGTTCTCCATGCTCTATGCTGAAAAAAACAGAAAACAAAATGCTCCCAGTTACACATGTTACAGCAGTTCATGAACTTATTACCACATGCATTGTTCATGTTACTTACCGATTACTTATGGCTACCCTCCTTCTTTCCTCAGAACCACACAACATATTCAACGGATCCTCGTCCTTGTAAACAAAGTTCCACACAGCATCATCATCCTTCGTCACCCCCTCTCCCAAATTTACCCCCCTTATGTGAAAAGGTGACTTATGAACGTATGTCACATTCCTTTCACGTAGTGGGTTTCTCTTGGTTGCATCCATCTTGGCGATCATTTCTTGACGCATCGCCAAGGTCATGTTGTCGTCATCTTCTTGCAGATTTCCACTAGGGCCATACTCATTGTAAATCTGAGTCTGTGCGTCATATGAACTCACAGGTTGCACCAACGAATACACCATTGATGCGACAATGTCCTGGCAAACTGTCTTTTCATTTGGAGCCACACCGCCACCATCTGTAACGTACGTCACAACTTTCATTAGCTGACTTATCCGATCCAGCAGTTCAACATTGTTAAGATATAGAGTTGATACCTGATTCACCTGGTTGGTCCTTCAAACCAGGTTCCATTGTCTGAGACATTGTGACAGATCCTGTAAGATAAGCATTAAAAACTGTTAAAAACACAGAGCATTTATATAACATTTCTATATTTTTTTATTTTTAAGAAGTCAATTCACACCTGACCCCCCCTGATCTGTTGGTTCTGCCTGTGTTAAGCCAAAGCTAAAACTTGGCGCATCGTTGCTATCCGGTGTCGACATAGATGGAATAATCCAGGAGATTCCTGCAAATGTGTTACCCCAAATAATATGTGGACTTTTTTGTGGATTACAGACTTATTTCAATTTGGTTTTATTTGCATACCTGCTTGTGTATCTTCCCCCGGCTCAGCAACTTGCTTGCCCCTATCACTAGTTTCTGCCGTGTCTGGCTGTACTTCTGTAGGACATTTTCGCACAAGCCCACTTATCACACATCCAAATCAGCTATCCATGTACTTATAAATATTACAATATCATACCTGACTCTTTGTTACTCGTTGTGTGCACATCTGCTTCGCTTGTTGAAATTTTTTCATCGCCTGGAATACAACGTTTTAAAACACATGATTAATATGTTTGGCGATGCGTTCTACCTGCCTTTAGTCGTGGATATATATGGTTTTTATAACAATACCTGTTTTCTCCTCTTGCAGTTGTTCATCTGTTTTTGTGTCTCCCACCTTCACACTTGAGTCATCTTTGTTGTCTTCACCAGTAGCTTCATGTGATGGAGTGCCGCCTGAGGAGACTGTGTAACATACGTCACCAGATAACAATCATAAAACAGATGTATACATTAGCAATTTTATAACAGTCAACCGGCATACCTATTGGTTCACTTTGTGTTGCTGCCTGTGTTTGTGTGGTCAGAACCTCCTGTTCAATTTCATTGTTTGGTGCATCCAGTTCTGAAACAACAATATTATTCCGTGCTTAAAGTTAATTAACATTTAACAGCTAGTTAATTTTCAGTTTGTTGTTTATTACGATTTTACACGTGTATAAAAAAGAATTCATTATTTACCTAATTCGGCCTCTTGTGTTGCACCCAAGGTTTGTGTGCTCACCAATTCCTCTTCATTGCAAGTGGGAAACACATCACCTAACACATTTTCAGCAATTTGTCTGCTGGCATCGACATCTGTAACATATCATAACATTACAATCTTAACAAATTCTCCCCACCCGCTGACCTATGCGTATGTAACCGAACCTACCCTAGCTATATTTTACTTACCTTCTTTTTCTAGTCCCCCTGATTGTCCTGCTACATCCTGTTCATTTTGCACGTCTTCACTAACCTCAGAAAATTTGTTGGTTAAATTCCTGGCAAGATCTTCATCTCCTGTTACGTATGTTAAATATATAAACAGTCACACACAATGCTTCCTAATGAATGGAATGTGCATAGTGTTAAATACATAAACAGTTAAACATAATGTTCCTAATGTGTGTAACACATGTAGCACCTGTTTTGGAACCATCATTTTTCTGCTTTGCACTGTCATGCAGATTCTTCCTGTATTGGCTTAGAATTGGACTTTCCAATGCCCTGCCTCATCCAGCGTGCCACCAACGCTTTTCTTTTTTGATCGTGTGATTGGGGACTTGTTTAGCGGCGAATCACCCAAACTCAACACATCATCCTCGACTGCTTTTCCTTTGTTGCTTTGTTCAGCCTTATCTGCTAATTTTTCGATATAGACGTTCAATGGATTTATATTTAACAAAATTTGGTATTGTGCTTAAACATCAAACTGGCAGTTAGCAATGGTGGTACATTTACCTATGGCAGCTATAACAGAGGAGATTTCTCCATCAGCATTTACACGCGCAACAGCTCCGACCTCACTCGCCTTCCCCATGTCTTTAATGAACTCATCATACCTAGCCTTGACAGCAACAACTTCTTTTCTACCTGGATAGTCCTCATCTAACTTGCAGATGGCCGATTCAACCCTCTTTCTCGTTCTAATCAAAACATCGACGAGATCCCCCACACTTGCTACCCTTTCCTGTTTGGTAATTTATTGTTAGCATGCCAAAAATATGTAATATGGGGAATACATGAACCGTTATGTTGTAGTACATAATTTTTTACCAACCTTGATGCTTGGCTCATCTATTCCAAGCTTCACACCCTCGTACGAAGTTAACGGCTTCAAAGTACCCCTTCCGAAACCCCCTTCTTTTATCTCAATCCTTTCCCTGTCTCTTAACCTTTGGAATGTCCAGAAACTCATAGGAACCACCGAAGAATCAACATCAACACCTTTGCATTTAAAACTATCCACGTACAAAAGCTGCAAAATAGATGTTGTATACATGATTAGTATCAAGAAAACAAATACGGTCAGTAGTACCTAAGTGAATATGTAACATACGTAAAATATTAACTTACTGTCAAAAAGGTTAGCGGCCCTGTAAAAGGTGGATCCAAACTGTCTCGCCTCCAACCAACTTTACAACTCCTAAGCACCTCCACTACTAACTCACACCAATCAAGTCCAGCAAAATCCAAATCATCCGTCAGATAGTCTAGTATGTTGTCCTTCAAACTGCCTTGTTTGTGGCAATCAACCATGATAGTATAGAAGCACATTATAAAATCCATTCGGAAATTGAAGTCATCCTCACCATTGGACTCTTTCTCAATCATATCAACCATTTGTTTTGGAGATATAAATCTGCTCGGCGGGTACCTCTTTTTCCATTTAGCTATCCCTTCATCATGTTCGTCCCTACTCTCTAGCGCATTGAAAGACACTCCTCCAATTGGAATACCGAGTATCTTGTGTACGACTTCAGCGTCAATGCTAAGAGTTGCAGACGGCAAGGTCAACTCCAAACTATCTGGGTCCAAGTTATCCACAACATAATGCCCTAACTTTGCTGGTATCCCATCCATTTTTATACCCAGCAGCCGACCAAAACCCATTTCCTTAACCTCCAGTCGTTGTTCGTCGCTTAGGGCATTTATGCACCTTGTAAACTGTGTTGGTGATGACCTAGTACGTATTCCCAGCCACTCGTTCAACTTCGACCTTTTGCGCTGCTTACGAGGCTTCATGCTATCGTTCGACGACTTCTCTGCCCTCTTACGTTTGTTTGCCTTCTTTGGTTTGGCATTTTTGGCCCTTGGTTTTTCAGGTGAAATCTGCAACGCTCGTGCTTTTGATCTGGTCATCCTAACTGGTGAGCTCGAGGACACATCATAGACATGCATGACTTCTTCACCTGTTACACATGTAACCATCTTAGGTGTTAACTGTTTAGTCACTATAGCAATGTAAATATCAATAACTGATCCACCTTTCTTTGTTTTTCTTTGAACTTCTCCAGATGCTATATTCTTGTTTGCTTCTACAAAACATAAGAAATCAGGAGATATGGCTGAACGCCATCACATAAAACTGATTTACATACGTAACGGGCACAGAATCGAAAACATATCTTATCACATACCTTTATTTTTCGCTGCCTGTCGAAGGCGACGGTTAGAAAAGAACGACGGCTTCTCTGCTTGACACAAAACACAACAATTCGCAAATTAAGGCATAGTAATATACTTGACATGGATTTAAAATATATTTTCAATACTGACCCTTACCCTTACGTGGCTTCACGCTTGATTCATCATCCTCACTTTTTCCAGTCCCGGAAAACTCAGCATCACTATCATCAGACACTTCAACTGATGTTTCTCCACCCTCCTCGTCATCTGTAGTTTTCTCCCTAGACGGCCCTGGATCATCATTCGGACAATGTTTGACGACTTTTTTACACCGTCTTTTTAAATTGACAAGCGGTGTGTCCGAATCATACTCTAATAACATAACAGTTAAGAAAACATAATTACATTCTAAACAACATATCATCATTAATACAGGATTACCACAAACACAAATAGAAGCACAGCAGCATATAAATGAAAATATCCTCAATCATTAATATCCATAACATATGTAATACTTACCTAATTGACGCTTTACTTCTTTCGGGTCAGTGGTTTTTTTTGCAGTTCGTTTACCACGTCTTTTTGATTTTGAATCATCAGACAAAATGATCACTTTCCTTTTCTTCCTGTTTCAAACAAAGTATCAAGGTATTCAGGCCATATGTCCATTTTTCAACACGAGTATGTCATATTCACAAGGCCCCCATTCACAAGATACCCCACCCTATAATTATTCATATTCTAATAAACAATTTCCAGAACCCCCATTTCAGGGCATATCAACTATTCCAAATTCATAAACTTCGATACCAGTAATTTACTCCACCAGACTCGAGAACCATCAAAACTTTTTCACAGTGAATAACAATGGTAATCAAAAACATTAAACCCATACCTTTTTGAAGTTTTCTTCGAACCTAACCGTCGAGCAAACGACGATAGGCTCCCCATGAACGATGCCATCCTTTCGTTGATGTTTGATCAGTAATTGTTTTTTTGGTTTCTTCAAATAATCTTCTTTGTTGATGAACAACCACTCTCGATGGACTGTTAGAGAGAACAGGGGTTGGGGGGATTTTTGAAATTTGGAGGTTTGTAAATGCAATAAAAGAGAGAGGGAGATCTTATTGATAGAGAGAGGGATGATGTGACGGTTTCTGCAACCATGCAGTAACCAACAGAGTTTGATGGTCAATTACTACAATACCCTTATTAATGCCTCTCTCCTCCTTTAATGTACTTTATTGCATTTTAATATAGAGATTAAATCTAGACCCTCCATCAATTTTAATCAATGGCCACAAATGAGTTTACATGGTTTTCTCATTTTAGAGGGTTTTTATTATAACCCTCCCCTATATATATATATATATATATATATATATATATATATATAAGGATTAAATAAAAACCCTTCCAAAATGAAGAAACCCATTAAACCCAATGTCAACCATTGATCAATTTAGATCAATGGTGAGGATCAAATGGTTAATATTATAATAGTGAGAAGTATAAAAAAGGGCATATGGGTAATTTGACAACCCAAAGGTGTTGGTAACTGCATGGATCTGCACATCAGTCACTTCATACCCTCTCTCATTCAATAACCTCTTTCCCTCTCACTTACTCGTATACCATCATCCCAAATTCAAAAATCCATCCCTGTTCTCTCTCCATTTGAAGGATCATCAGACTCCTTCATCCCTGTACCCTTCATACTCTCTCTCGTTCTTCTTCCTCAAACCTTCATCCCTTTACACTTTTTGTCTCCGGTAACGATGAAATCGTTTATGTGGACGTTATCTTCCTTTAGCCGACGATTGGGGTCTAAGAAATCATCTAAAAGGTACGGTGCTCGTTGTTTTCTGTCCGTTTACTGTTTAAAATTGGGGTTTCTCGTATATCCTACAAGATATTCATGAAAAATCAGGGATATAAAATTGATGGTGTAAAAACAGATAATTAATGAGGATTTTTTCGACTTTCATAAGTAGAGTTGTTATCATTTATTATTTATTTAGTGGATAAGTGGATTGTAGTTTTTAAAATGTGATACCCCTCGTGAAAGCGTAACAAATATAATGTTTGGGACAGGAGGAAAAGAAAATTGGTCGTTTTGTCTGATGACACAACAAGAAGCCGGCATGGAAAGGAAATTGGATTATCAGCTAGTGAGTTTGAAGATGTAAAACGTCATCTAGGTAAGTGTTACAGGGACTTATGGATAGTAATGAAGATAAATTATTTTTTAATCTTAGTAATGTAGTTATAGGTTGCTGTAAATTTATTTAGAGTTCCATTTTTTTAAAATATGTAGACTATGACTCGGATACGCCACTTATCAACCTAAAGAGGCTGCGTAAAGGAGTTGGCAAAGCTTCGGCTCATAATGATGATCCAGGGCCGTCGACGGTGCAAACTTCCTATAATGAGGAATCTGGACCATCATCGAATGAAGGTTCTGATAATGATTATTCAGGAGGGTCAATTGCGGTGGAGTCTGATGATGATGATTCAAGTGTGCAGCCACAGAAGGAAAATTTGTCCTTTTTCTCTAACCGCCGTCGTCGTCAAAAGGCGAAAACCAAAGGTTAGGTGTTTTGTGGTTTTCCAATATATTCAGTGATATATGGTTAAAAATAGGTGTTATCGTCTCGTTTAGCGATAAGTTGCTTACATTGGGTATTTGTATGTTATGTAAAAACAGACACAAATATAGCGTTTGGTGAAACTCAGACAAGAAATAAAAAAGGTGCGCTGATGTTGAACACTAAATAGTTATGTAAATTGATAGTGGGTCAAAGTTAGTTTGAACTAATAACTGTTACATGTGTAACAGATAAGCAGCCAATCCCTGTGTGTGATCTGTCTTCGTCTGCACCGGTTAGGATAACACGAGCAAAAACACGAGCATTAGAAGTTTCAGCGAAAATAGACAGGGGGGAAAAAGAGAGAGCATTGAAGGCGAAAAAACGGAAGAAGGTAGACAAGACATGGAATGATGCGCTTGAACCTTGTAGGCAACGCAAAAAGTCAAAGTTGAATGAATGGCTAGGGATACGTACTAGATCATCACCAACACAGTTAACAAGATGCATAAAGATTCTAAGTGACAAACAACGTTTAGCAGTGAAGGATATGGGGTTGGGAAGGTTGCTAAATCTAAAAATGGATGGGATACCTGCGAAGCTAGGGCATTATGTTGTAGATAACTTCAACCAGGAAAGTTTAGAGTTGACTGTGCCATCTGGCAAAATTTGCATTGATGCTGAAGTCGTGCACAAGGTCCTTGGGTTACCGATTAGAGGGGTGTCTTTCAATGCGTTGGAGCGTAGGGAAGCGCATGATGAAGGCATAGCCCAATGGAGAGAGAGGTACCCACCAAGCAGATTTATATCTGCTAAGCAAATGGTGGACATGATTGAAAAGGAGTCAAACGGTGAGGATGATTCTAATTTCCGTTTGGATTTTATAATGTGCTTCTATACTATCATGATTGACTGCCACAAACAAGGCAGTCTGAAGGATAACATACTCGAGTATATTACGGATGACTTGGATTTTGCTGGTATGGACTGGTGTGAGTTAGTAGTTGAGGTACTAAAGAATTGTAAGAATGGTTGGAGACGAGACAGTTTTGATCCACCTTTTACCGGGCCACTTACATTTTTAACGGTATGTTGCTATTTACGCATGTTAAGTTTTAATTAGTTTCTTATTAGTGACACTGTTTGTTTACTTGTTACTAACAAATTAAGCGATCTTCAATTTCTAGCTTTTATACGTGGATAGTTTAAAATGTAACGGGCTTGATGTTGATACTTCTTTGGATCCTATGAGTTTCTGGACATTCCAAAGGTTAAGAGACCGAGAAAAACTGGAAATAAATGGAGGTGGTTTTGGAAGGGGAACGCTAAAAGCTTTGTCTACATACGACGATGTGAATGTCGGGTTAGATCAACCAAGCGTCCAGGTTGGTAACATTTAATGTATTACCAAAAGATAATTCATGAACTACATTTGATTGTATCCTAATCATCCTATCATAAACAGGGGAGGGTATCAGCGGTTGTGGATTTGCTAGATGTGATGATTAGAACCAAAAGAAGGGCTGAATTCGCCATCAGTAAGTTATGTGAAGATTATCCAGGTAGAGAAGAAGTTGTTGCAGTGAAGTCAAGGTACGATGCTTTTATTAACGAAATTGTGAAGGCGAATGTGGATTCATCTGTTGCGCGCGTAACAGCTGATGCACAAATCGGCAATGTGTTGGACTCAATAAGTAAAGGGAAAAGCATTGGAGTAGGTAAGTCAGTTCTTTATATCCTCTAAATTATTTTGTAAACAGGGAAATCAGTTGAGTATACGTTTTCTCAAATGCCCACAGACATATTTTAATTTGAATCCTATTGTGTAGGGGAGGATGATTGTTTGAACTTGGGTGATACGGCCCTGCACAAGTCGCCATTGACACGATCAAAAACGAGAAAAACTGAGGGCACGTCGGACGACGGAGGGGCATTTGAGAGTCCAATTCTTAGCCAATACAGGAAGACCCTGCATGACAGTGCCAAATACAATACTGGTGGTATGTCAGGAATTGGTGAGAAAAAGGCCGCCTTAAAATGGACACTTCATTAACATGTGTTAACAGCAGATGCTTATGTAATTAACATGTGTAACAGGAAATGAAGATCTTGCAAAGAATTTAACAAGGGAATTTGCAGAGGTGTGTGAAGATGGGACAAATGATAAGAAGTTAGCAGGAAGCGATGGAACACAACAAAGAGGTAATCAGACCACACACCGTCTAAATCTGTTAAATACGCACAGTGTGAACCAAGTCAAAGTGGGGGGTATTTTACTAATAATATTTCCTTAGATGTGCACGATGAGTTGGACGATGTGGTACCAAATGCTACTGAAGAGGAATTAGTGGTAGAAACAGAAAATGATGAACTAGGTATACCTGAGTTGTTTTTAATAAACCTGTACATCATATACAACAAATCAAAAAAAAAAAAAAAAAACTATTATTCTAATGTGTTACTAATGTTTCAGGAGTGGAAGTTGAGGTGCCCACCAACAACGAAGGGCTAGGTGTGCATTTAACAAAATCCTAAAAACTTAAGTGTGTGTTTTTCTGTTGTTGTGACGTATGTTACATTATGTTAAGGCGGGGATCTAACCGAAGAAGTGGCAGTTGAAGAAATTCAAGATGACAGTGTCGGTGGGGTAACACCAGTAGATGCGCAGATGGAAGATGACAAAACAGGTATGTTTGTGAAAGTTTCAATATTTCACAGTAGTAAAGAAGGGTCACACAATATTCAGATTCTACTGGCAATCTTATATTTAGTGTCAGGATGTGAAGGGATTTGTACAGCTGATGCAGAAGTGTCCACATACAAGAATGATGGGCGAGGTATGTTGTGTAAGAGTTCGTAAGTGCATACATTCATATGGAATATTTGTAATCTTACCTATGTTGTTACATGATGTGAAGCAGACTCCCAAGCAAGCGCAGAGGCTGCGGCCCACACCATGGATGCCCCAAGTGAGTTTTTTGATGCTGCGAAAGAAGATGAACAAGCACAACAAACAGGTAATGTACTATGATTTTTATGTAAAAGGTATGGAACTTGTTAGATAGTCAATGATGAACGGGGACTTCGATTTTACAGGCCTTGGGGTGATAACACCTACAGAAAACTTACCGGACAGGTCAGGGTTGGGAGATGGGAGTTCACAGGCTAACGAAGGAGGTCAAGACACAGGCGCGGGTACGCTACAGACAAATGAAATATATTACTACCTTTGCCACAGTCGTCAAGTAATGTGGTTTAACTTACATTTACAGGATGCTCCTGGATACTTCCATATATGACGAGATCAGATGGAAATGATGCACCAAGTTTTAGCTTTGGCCTAACACAGCCAGAAGAAGAAGGTCAGCGGGGTTCAGGTTTTGAGTTAGGTTTTTAACAAAATTATGAGTCTAAAATGTTACGTATGATACAGAATTTTTGGCTCCTTCTCCAAAAATGGGAACCGGAATGAACGCGCCATTTTGTGAATCAGGTACAAAGTGCAAGTTCGTGATAGGATAATTCAAACCTATAAACAGATTCAGAGTTATATCTAACAATGGTTGTGACGTATGTTACAGGGTCTGCTGGTGTGGGTCCGCAGGCAGAATCTAATGTTTTGGACTTGCCTGCAATGCCAGGTAGGGGTATGGTTGGTTTTTAAACCATACCGCTGGTAAACATGCATACTGATGTACCGTGTTGCATGTGTTACAGAGTGTGCAGATACGTCTGGGGAGCAAGGATTGGATGCAAGCAAGGCACGTGGAAAGGAGAAGGCCAATGATAGTATGGGTAAATCCACACCGCTAATTGTAATTTAATAATCTGTTTCCTATACATGCTTAAACATAAATAGAAAAATGTTGCAGATGCGGATGGAGTTGGTGCATCAGTAAGCGATACCACAGCGGTATATCCAATGGTGTCTCCTATTAGTTCATATGACGCGCAAAACAATATATACAATGAGTATGGTTTGGGTGGAGAAATGGATGATGACCATATGACGCTGGCGATGCGTCAACAGGCGATTGCAAAGATGGATGCAGCCAAGCGAAACCCCCTACGCGAAAGGAATGTGACTTATGTTCATAAGTCACCTTTTCACATAAGGGGGGTTGATTTAACAGAGGGGGTGACAAAGGATGACGATGCTATGTGGAAGTATGTTTACATGGACGAGGACCCGCTGTATATGTTGTGTGGTGAGGATGCCCGGAGGAGGGTGGCGAAACAGAATAGGTAACGTTATGCATCAATATGCTTACCAACGATTTTTTTGTATTTTGTAACATGTGTAACGTATCATTACTGTTTGTTAATATCCAGGCTAGAACGCGGGGAGCTCGTAGAGAACGTAGAAATACCTCAAGAAGAAGTAGATAAGGCACTTGCCAAGTAATATAATTTTTAGTTTTTAAGTCCAACATAATTGTTTGTAAAAGTGTTAAAAACTGCCTTCTAACATTGTCTTTGCTGTGTGTTTATAGTGAGGTGTTATTTAGAAGCTTAACTCATGTGGAGGCAACGCGTAGCATGTTCAAAACTTTGAAGCCGGGCATGCAGGTGTTAGATGCGATAATAGATTGTTGGGTTGACGTATTAAACTACGAGGAGAGGTTGAAATCGGAAGCGTCATCTCTTCGCTTGTTTGTGAACACAAAGGCAGTGGTATGTTAATTCCAAAACATGTAGTTTTGCATGATTATTAATTTATATATCTATTCTTATCTTTTATATTTATATATCAATTGTTGGTTGTTAAAACACAAAAAATAGATTCCATGGATGCTTAATGACAAGAACTGTGATGAGAATAGACGGATGACAAGGTTTTCGGCAGCTATGGTCGCTTTGGTGCCATCTTATGAGAAGAACCATGACTTCAAGAAATTTGATATCGTCTTCTTCCCTATACTTGAAAGGGCCCACTTCTACTTGTTGGTATTCGAGCTGAAAAACATTGCAATCATCCTCATTGATAATGACAAAAGGCGAGGGAGGCGTAGCTGCAAGGATCACATAGATTTCCACAAGAAAGATACGATCCATAAATACGTAAGTTGTTTTTGTGGTATCCAATGTTTTGTTAGCCTTTGTAACATATGTAACAACCTGTTAATTTATTTGCAGAAGCACATGTTTGTGACGTTTCTAAAAAACATGAATCATCCGAAGGCAGCTTTGATTGGAGGGGCAGAGATACACAGGTTGGATGTGGAATGGGCTACGGCTGGCAATGCCACCGATTGTGGTGTCTACCTGATGAGACACATGGAGAAGTTCATGGGGCTTAATGTGCCTTTTGACTGCAATTTCAGTAAACATTGGCGCGCCAAGGACGGGGATATAAAGAAATTGCGGACGAAGTATGCGGCACATATCTTGCGTTCAGCGGTTAATACAAAGAAAGGGCAGGTGGAGGCTGCCGCAGCGCTTAGGAAGTAACCGGAGGGGGTCGGTGAGCAGCATGTTTTAACATTATTTTGGGATGCATGTATGACATTTATTTACTAAGTAACCTACTGCGTCTTTTGTGTAGTTTAAACATGCCCCAATGTATGTGTAGTTTAAACAGTACTAACCTGCTAGGCCGATATACATTCTAATATTTTGATGGGGATACTATCTATGAATGTAATATATGTTAACCATATACAGCATCTTCTATCTGTAATTTAAGACCGTAATCTCGGGCGGACATGGTTATGTTTACTGTTTTCCATTATCATCAATGTATGTCATGTTACATATGTTAATGTGTTAAAAATGTTCCCGCTAGTTTGAGTAGGGTTGTAGATGGTTTTTAGGATACCACATAATACACAGTTAAAAGTTTATTCATAACAAGACACATCCTGTTACATACATAACACACAGTACCATCAATGTATGTCATGTTACATATGTTAATGTGTTAAAAATGTTTCCACTATTATGAGTAGGGTTTGTGTTTCTTTCTAGGATACCACATAACACACAATTAAAAGATATCAACAACATGACAAACATTCTGTTACATACATAACACATAGTTCGAGGGTCAAACAGTTTACAAGGGGCACTTCCATGTCGTGCCTATAAAGTAAATAGAAAACAACACATACACTGAAATAAAGAAAACATAAACGTTGTTAGTTTGGCCCGAATCATGGCGAGAAAGTACCATACTGAGCTCCGAAGCTCAGCTCAGACTGTTCACTGTCCTCACCTTCCCACGGATTGTGGTTTGCCCACCGAGCGAGAGTCTTTGGGGAATTTGGACACAAAGGACAACCACAAAACTCATGGTCGTACTCAGCTCCTGTACATTCCCCACCTATTCGTTTTACGTCCGATTTAGTTACCGAGTACGCAGTCGTGCTTGACCCTTCCCCATCAATGTCCATATCTACATCTCGTTTATAGGTTACGTTGTTATCAGAATCATCTACCATCGTGGTGTCGTTGACCCCTTTCTTACATAGTTTCGTATCTTTGGAACTAGCACCATGTTGTGCACCATCAGCGCCTACTTCTTCACTGAGTTTCATTAAGGCAAGCGCATCAGTTTCTTTGGAAGTTACCTCGTCTTCATTTTCGATCTTTTGGCGTTTAGCTGCATGAGTGTTTGAAGGGCTCTCCATTTGATTTGCAGATTTGTTATGCAAATTTGCCATGTAAGGGGTGGAAGGTAAAATAGGGGTGGATATAAATAGTAGGGGCCATAAATAGTTTATTTAATTGGGGGTAGGTTGGTAGGTGGTAAGAAGTAAATTTGTGGTGGTTGTTGTATTTTACCTTTATGTCAAATCACTATTAAAAAGGTGATAGTGATAGAAGTTAAGTTAATATTATATTCTCTTCTTTTTGTACTTTGTACTTCTCAAAATATTATTATTTTTATCACACTTAAAAAATATCATATTCCATACCACAACTACCCTTTAAAAAGGTGATAGTGGTCAGGCCTTTTTGGTTTCCAATGTAGCCAACAACTCTTGTAAAACACACAATAACATTGGCATAAAAACCACATTTCATGCTACATTATAAAACACAAAATGGCATGTCTAGTGGATAAATTGTTTACATAACCATAAGTTAAAAAAAAAAAAAAAAAGACAAGCTAGTGAGCTGGGGGGTGCAGAATTGAACATGACAACCATGTTACACACGTAACAAAACAGTTCCTGCATCTGGTTGTAATTGTTACCAGTGTATAACCTGGTTCAAAAAGGTAGATGTGATTTATGCTCCCCCCCCCCGGAGTACCCTAGATCATGTACTAGGCTTGGCGGCCGCGTGCCGCCTCCTCCTTGGCCCTTTTCATTGCCGCAACCTTCTCGCAGTTCCTTGCATCATGATCTGTGGCATATTGGTGGCAGTTGTTGCATAGACGCGGCGCTTTGGGAATTTTGGGACGCTTTGATATGGCCTTCTCACCAGGACCAGCCAATCTGCGATGTTTCCCACAACCCTTGTTGCGTGCAACAGAGGGATTGGCAACAACAATGTCAACATCAGCCGGTTGGCCAATTATGTCCTCGACAACAGCTTCATTGTCTTCAGGGGGTAGTACAGAAATAGATTCCCTTGATAACAGGTTGAGTTTGATTGATTTCAACTGCTTAACCAAGTCCGCTAACGTGCTTTCATCTGTCCTAGCAACATCGACACATTCAGTTACAAGTTCAAGAATCTCATTCCTAAGTAGAGAACCTGGATGGGTGTCAACACCATAACGGCTGCAAATGGAGAAGACTTTCTTCGGTAGAGTATCACGTAACCATCTATCAGCAACGTATTGTTGAGGGATGCGGTCAACTTTCTTAATCATGTAAGTCGCAAACACATGGCGGCAAAGGTAGCCAAGGCGGGTAAAACACCTGCATGAACATTCTGCCGTTGCATCCAGGCTATCAAATCGCACCTATTTCAACAAAAAAAAATAGTTTACATATGTAACAAGGCCAGTATTGAAACTGAAATAACAGAATAGAAAGGCTGGACTGGGGAAAAAAACAGAATTAACAGCAGAGCCCCTATTGCTTTTTTTAACTATACACATATATCTGTAACACATGTAACAGAATTTTTTTAACATATGTAACAAAACAATATTCTAATAGTTTTCAGTAAACTAAGTACTAGTAGCTTCAAAATAGGGTACCTGGAAAACATTGGTGACATCACGACGCTTGTCAAGTTGTGTGACAGAGATTACGGCAGGCATGTTGTCTTGTTCGTCAACATTTGATATGTAGCAGGAAAACTACCCCTTCACTATCTCCTTCTTTACTTCATTGAAGACATTATTTGTGTATAGACTAAAGGCATGCTGCTCAATTGCTAAGTCAGTAGACCCAACAAAGACTGTCGAGGAGGTTTTGTACTCAGCAACCCGCTGACGGTAGCGCTGACTATCTAGACGAGATTCATAACACAACATAAACTGAACGAGTGTGTTTGCACTGGTTGAATTGACTTTAAACGAACTGTTGGAGCTCTCGCTTCTTGATGTTGTTTTCATCAAGCAAGACATTGGAATTTCCCTAAAATAGGCCGGTACCCATAATTCCTTCATTGCAAACATATCGCTCAACCACTGATTTTCTTGAAGACCAAATGTCTCTATTAGCGCATGCCATCGAGCTTCAAACGTCGCCGGTTTAATGAAAATGTTCCAAACGAGTTTATGAATGCAAGACCGAAACTCAGTGTTTTCCAAAACAGCTCCAGCCACCTAGGTGCAAGCGTATAAAAAAACAAAACCAAAAAAAATAACAAAAAAGAAAACTAATAAATTAGTAGCCGACTATATGTGTATTTACGTATAAAACGAAGGCAATAATAAAATAGAAAACATTACCTTTGTAGGTAGTTTTTTCATTATATGCCACATACATAGCCAATGGCGAGCCTCAGTGAACACTTGTGGTACAGCCTGCATCATTGAAGGGTCTTGATCACTCAAGACTACACGAGGCTGTGAACCATGAGCTTTTAAAAAGCTTTCAAGCAACCACACATACGAATCTATAGTTTCATTAATTATCAACCCTGCGCCAAAAGTAACGCACTGTTTATGGTGGTCCACACCAGTGAAAGGCACAAACACCATGTTGTACCTGAAACATTATATAAAGATACGTATGTTAAGAAGTCACTAACACTGACTGCAACAAAAGTTGTAACACACGTTAAGCTATGAAATAGTTCAACATACTTGTTTGTGTTGTGGGTTGCATCAAAGGCTAAAACATCACCGAACGCCTTATAGTTCAGTTTCGAAATTTCATCCGCCCAGAAAACAGAGTGTAATTTACCATCACGCACAACAAAGTCGTAAAAAAAATCTGGCAAATTTTCAAGCCGATCACGCAAGCGATCAAGGAACAATGACGAATCCCTTTCACTGATCCAAATTCTTAGTTGGTTACTAAAATTCTTGAAATCAACCGCAGTACCATTGACGTTATGGTGGCCGCCTTTAAGAGACACTAAGTACCTATGAGCTTTCACGGGGCCAACACGGTTTAGACTCATATTATGAATAAACTGTTTTGTAGAGAAAGAAAGTTTCCGAGAAATCTTAGCAAGATCAAGGTTATTTTTATCCCAAAGCTGATGATTATGAACATCATTGAAACGAATAACTTTAAAACAAGAACCACCACAAGTAATTGACACTAACACATGGGCTTGGCAGTTGGAAAGGCTGAATGAAGTTCTACGCGGTTTAACAGAAGATTCGTCTAGAGTGTCAAAGGTTTTATTAACCTGAGGTTTACCGTATTTGCAACAACGAAGGTACTTGTGTGTCGGGGTACCCAACCAAACCTTAGTTTGTCCCTTCTTAACTGAAAAGCCAGCTTGTTGCGCATACTCCTTGTACATGGCCATTACTGCCTCGAACGTGGGGAAAGTCTGATCAACAACAGGCACGTACCGGGGGCTCACATTCGGGATCCAGAATTGGGTCCCATTAGGGGTTGAAATGACATAGTACGGCTCGATATCCTCAGCTTCACCTGTGCAAAACAAGTTAAGTTAAAAAGTTTTAAAAGTAAAATCGTTTATATAAACTGTTAAGATAACAGCAAACAACAAAGACAAAAAGTTAAATGAAAAACACATAATAAAAAATAGCATATTAACAAATATTGTGCGAGGGGTGCAACAGCAAACGTGTGTTACGTACGTTAACTTTTGGATATTCTACTTGTAATCTTGTGTGTAAGACAAAAAACAATAATGAGTAGGTTAAAAAAGATTCATCAACACATAAAAAACCATATTAACAGCTACTGTGCGAGGGGTGCAACATCAAAGGTGACTATTGGGAAACATTAGTCAGCACAAAAAACTCTAAAAAAAAACACGTAATGCTTCATCAAAACAAAAGTTCATGCATTGTAGAACAACAAACAAAACACAAACTAACAAACTATTTATAGTCACATGTTTTGCAAAAATAACTTACCTATTACATCCCCAGCTTCATAGTGATTTCCATCAACGTTCATTAACACAGATGACGAACCAACATTAAGTGTTGTACAAAAGAAACAAAAATAAATCTTATCAGCTTAAAAAAAACACTCATAAGCCTACGCAAAAACATATGAACATAACTTGTGACTGTATCTTATCAGAGGGTTTAAGCAAAAAAAATTAATCGATGTTGATTAAAATATGTACAAACCTTCTGATCCATCATCGTCGCTTTGTTGCTCTGATTCCGATGCAATATGGGAAATTCCATGAAAAACAGCCGGTCCATAATTATTCCCATGATCAGGGCTTAATAAATGAGGCGGATCTCCTTGATTCGATTCCATAACATGAAGAGTTAATGAGGGGAGAAGAAGATTCAGGGAAGTTAATGAAGGGAGAAGAATACTGAGAGGAGTAAATGAGGGTTGAAGAAGAAGAAAATGGGGGGAAAGATATGGGGTTGTGTGCAAGTAATTATGGAAGGTGACCTTGATGGACAAGAAGCAGTAGATAGTTGGCAGATTTTAAAGATATGGTGGCTTGTTCATTGACAAAAATACCCTTCTCCAAAATAAAATAATGATAAATGATATGATGATGTGTCACAATGAGAGCCACATGTGGGGTTTGTGGGAGTTTCTTCATTTTGGAAGGTTTCTTCCCAATACTTAGCCTATATATATATATATATATATATATATATATATATATATATATATATATAGGGAAAAGTTAATTTGAGAACACCTATATTTCGTGCGAACCGTGAGAACGCCATCTAAAACCATTCAAATCAAATTTTTCTTTTTACACTTATCTTTATTACTAAAATACAATTCCAAAAACACAATTTACGCGTAAAAATTTTAATGTATACGAAAATAAATTGTTTTTACACATGTGTAAATTTACTGTTTGTACATGTGTAAACTGTTTCATTTACACATGTGTAAAAAGCTAATTTGAAAGTGTTTTTACAAGAAAAGATGAATTATTTGGAAAGAAAATTCGTTTTTTTAATGTTGTATTTTGATTATAATTAGGTTTTTATTGAAAAAAAATGATTTTGATTGGTTTTCTCATTTGTTCTCACGGTTCTCGCGATATTTAGCGTTCTCAAGATAACCCTCCCCTATATATATATATATATATATATAGAGAGAGAGAGAGAGAGAGAGAGAGAGAGAGAGAGCCAACAAGAAGCTGGAGAAACAAAAATACAGCCACCAAAAAGAAAAAGAAAAGACGGATTATAGTAACTCGGTTACATTGAAATCAATCCATTTATCCCTAGAGATTGTAGGCGGTTTTGACCGGTTATTAATCCAAATGAAAGTGTCAACCTTAATGAGATCCGCCGTCCTCCTAACAGGAATGAACTTCCCCTAAAAAAACCTTCGCATTTCTTGCAACCCATATATAGTTTAGAGATCTCAAAACAAGTCAAGCTCGATATCAAGCTCTATTATGTTTAACGTGGCAAGCTCAAGTTTAGACAAATGCCACCCCACCATTGAATCTCGATCGCTTACTATATTGACTCACGTAAGAACCTTGATCTTTCGTTTAGCTAGTCTCAGACTCCCAAATATTTTTTCTTGCTAATAGACAAATACCACCCCACCACTGAATCTCGATCGCTTACTATTGACTCACGTAAGAACCTCGATCTTCGAGAATGTTTGATGAATCAATGTCACTCATTTCTTAAATACATGTGTAGATTATAGAAAGGTATCTGATGCTACTAACAAAAACAAAATTATTAGCATGTGACGCATCCTCAATTCGCCTACCCAAGTTAAAAGACTCCTAAAAGGTGTTGTTACCTATACAAACATGATACATTTCATCTCATTTTTCTATTTGCAAACTAACCACCGAATAGTAGCATACATAATGTGACTACATTGTTCATAAACCGCAATATAATTGTCACGCCCCGCCAAGGCGAAAACACGGGAATGTGAATTCGAAAGGTTTTCAAGCACAAGGTTTGAGCAACACGTAAGATAAATCGTGATTGATACCAAGATATTCCAAATTGTCTTACATAAGGAAATATACATTTTCTGAAATACGAAATCAAATGTCAAACATAAATTGTTAAATTGTCTTTAAGACTTGACTCAAGACAGTGGTACCACATAGTGCTCACTCAAACCATTCTCTTAAATCCCTGAGCTCCATGAATCAATTACCTGAAAAACATGCGTAAAAGATTTGTCAACATAAAGTCAGTGAGTTCACAGGTTTAATGTACTAAATGTAAAGTCTGTGAAATTCGTGTATGACCAATCAAAGCTAGCTAAGCTAATGATTACTGTGCCCACCATAAGTCCCATAACCAAACCTCTTGATTGTTTTGCCTCGCGCATTATACAATAAAGACAACGTATAAATGGTAGAAAACTAACACTCTTTTGTATGTGACCGGTTAGAGCGACTAACCAAGAGTGGGGGTGTCAACCTAATAGATCTATTTAAGTGTTCCATGGCTACTGTTAGCTAATGGTTACAGTGTAAAATGTAAGTACAAGGACTGTTGAGCTCATGAACCGTGTATCTCATATTTCACATGGTAGTCATGATAGAAATTCACCCAAATGTAATGTATCTAGTAATGTAGTGTGACATCCGTCACCCTCGTCTTTCATTTAGTTGATAATAATAGCCCTTCAAATATTTCCATTACAGTCCATGTAAGTTTTGACGTTTTTAAATTTAATTTTAGAGCGAATCAAAAGTTTATCATTTACATTTATTGTGGATCGGGTATAAGTTTTAAACAAATGCGTATGTTGAAACGTCATCCGGAATGCAATGTATAAAAATTTCAAGTTTTATAAAAGTTTTAAGTTAAATTTAGTTAACTTGGTTAAGTTTTATAAAGGGAAAACTAACTAAATTTGAATAAAACTAACTATTATATCAAAAACTAACTGCAGGGACTGAATTTGCCAAATATTGAAAGTTTAAAATCTGTTTTGCCTCCTACTCTTGCTCCTGTGTTTTCCGGCAGAGGGCCTCGCCGGCGGCGAGTTTTCCGGCCACTTCGACGACGATATTAGATGCTTTTTAACGTTCCGTTTTGAACCGTTTACGTTTCTCCATCAGTTATTAACCGACTCCAACTTTTAATCAAAACAGTAACGCGTTGTTATGATGTTTTAATCGGGTTTCAATGGTGTAACCGCCGGAAACGTAAAACACATTAAAACTCGATTTCTACTCGTCCTCTATATAAATCGAATGAACCATTTCGTTTTTGCACTCTCTCTCGTTCCAAACAACACAGATTACGACGCAAATCATCTTGTAAAGCTCCATAATTTTCGGTTATATGTTCCAGACTTGGCGTCCTCGTTTTCAATATCATACACCATTGTAAGTCCGACATTTTTATGCCATATTATCGTTTAAGCATTAATCTTTGAAAGCCCTATGGTTTTAGTTGCTAATTGTACCTGAATCGTGGGTTATTAATCTTAGGGTAGGGTTAGGGTTTATGTATGATTTGGGGAAGAAGAAGATGAGTAGGAATATTATCTTAAATATTATTAATTTGCAAATAAATCAACAAATGTATCATTTGGTGTAGTGGTTGTGATGTGTCATGTGGGAATAGGGACCTGAGTTCGAACCTGTTCCCCATCAGTTTCTTGTTTTTTTTATGTCTTATTATCCTTAAAATTCCTTTATTAAACCATTTAAATTCTATTAATCACAAAATATTCATAATATATTCATTTTTGCCCTAAAAATTATAAAAATTTAGGAGTAGCTTCTTGACCCCTCATAGAAAATTATCATATTTTTTTATTTCTGGAAAATATTTTATTTTCGTAATATTTATTATTTAATATGTTTTAATCATATTTAATTGATTAAAATTCCATTTTTAATGATTTTAATCTCAAAATTTTTGAGTAATTATTTCTCATCATCATGAATTGAAATAAAAATTATTGGTTCAGAAAAAACACTTATTTTTATTAATTTTCCTATTTTTAATCATTTAAACATGATTTAATCTCATAAAATCAGTTTTAAATATAAATAAGTTTATAAAAATTATGAGAAAATTACTTTCATTAATTTACATAAGAAAGTATCCATTTTCTATAAAAATAGCATTTTTGGATCATGTCTTGTATTTTTAGACTTAATTATGTTTAATTAGATATAATTAATTATATATTTATTTATACTACTTAATATCTATTTTATAAATACATTGCTTATAAAACAGAAAAATTATTATGTTTGAAAGTCTTTATTATCATTTTTGGATCATGGTGTAACTCATAAATATTTAATTCAAACATATTTTTATCTAAATATTTAATTGATAATAATTATATTACCTAAACCATATTTACGAACTTTGGTATATTATTTTTAATATACAACTTCTATAACAATGCGATTTGTCATAAAAACTCTAATTCCCCAAATCGACTTAGCAAACCCTAATGCCATAGACCCTAGATATTTTAGACTTTTAGACATTTCCTTATTAGCATTCATATACATTATAGGTTGAATTTCTCGGAGTTCCCATTACTTAAGTCACGACCGTTTAAGTTGGATTTTGATCGCTTTCGCAAACTGTGAGTATATCTTTCCCTTTTTTCATGTTTTACACTTTTGGGGTGACTCATGTACGCTTATTACTTCACTCACTTAATCATGTTTTATCATATATTCACAATCGCAATTCTTGTATGTGTTTTACTTGTTGATACGCTGATAGTGTGTATTTATGACCTTAATCATTAACCGCTGGGCGGCCTAGCATAACAATAAATAGTACTTGATTATTCTTATGTGTGAACGATTATTCATCGCCTACTATGAGCGAATACTATATATATGTGACTCTTGATTCATTAAACAAAGGTTTGATTTTGGGTAGCATTTGTACATAGCTTGAACACTAAATTGTAGACAGTATAACACGTGAATTGCGAAACTCTTTTTCTACTATATGTATTCAAACAGGGTATGCTCACCAATACATTTTTGTATTGACATATACTATTTTCGTACATGTTTCAGGTTATTTATGAGATGACTTTTAAGCTTTTAGAATTTTTACTTAGATTTTGGATTCATTGTATTCCAGTTTTAGTTGTCACTTAGAATCATTGTATCTTGTATTTTTTTTCTTTCAATGTAATAAACTACTTAATCAATATATCAAAATTTGCACTTTTAGTCCATGAGCTATTGAACAATCGTCACTACATGACACCTCGATGTTTCCGCCATCGGTTGGGGTGTTACATGTAGCATGTTTATCCCAAAAAAATGTAAAAACAATAAAACGGGGCCGTGAAACTCACCTGATGGTTTGGGTTTGTGGTCTAGCAAAGCAGAAACTAGAGCAACTACTGCACATGACAATTATTACGTATCTTGTTTTGTACTTTTGTAAGTGTACGGTTTTATGAAAACCAGGAGTTATTGTTGTACAAACACCTTTATTATTGACAAAACGGGCCCCACATTTTGTCATGGGTTATAGAATATTACCCCATTCTAACACGTGCGGTGAGATCTTGTAAATATAAGTGTTTTAGCATATGTTCTAATGTTATTATGTTAAAGGTGTAATTAACACATGTTGAAGCTATTTTAACATATGTTTTTGGTGAGGTTCAAAACTTTATTATAAAACTTTGATCAAAATCCGATTCTTGTATAACAAATTCGACTTTCATAGGCTTCTTTATGAATGTAAATGATGGTTACAAATGTGTAAGTGTAAACACCATGCATTATCTTGTATATCTATGTATAAAATGAGGTTTTGTTAATGTATGTATACGTATATGTTTAGTTTCTAAAAAGTTGGATTTTCGATAAGATATAAGACCCATATACACATACATCCCTCGGCTATGTGTATCCAACACATATGTCAATTTTTCATGCGTGATATATGTATATATGCGATTATGTATGTATGAGATTGAAACCAAACTAACACATTATATGTTTTTAACTTCCACATTATCATGTTTTAAAGGGTTAAGGGCCGATTATATGTGACAAGGGATCATGGATCGGGTGCAATGGATATGGGCCGATTACTTTTAAAAGTTAAATTGAAATGGAGTTAGTTAACATAACGAATGAATGTAAGATGAACTCCAAATGATAGTGACCTTCTACTAGATTTTAAACACAATGTGGCTTGAGACAACACTTGAATAAGACTCTTGGTGCTCTTGGGTTCCGCCGAGATGTAGTAGAAAAGAAAAGATAAGTGTTTGGCTGGGTTAGGGTTCGGCCGAAGGTAAGGAAGAAAGAAAAAAGGAATGTTGTTGATCTTTGAGAGTTTATGAGTATTTGTGCGTGAAAGATGGTGAGCTCTTGGTCTCTTTATATGGTCCGAAAATTGAGAGGTGTTTTTGGATGATTATGGAGCTTTAAGTAAGTCAACCATTCTAGGCCTTGTGATTGATCAAGTACATCCTTAAATGGTGTAAATCTTTGACATTGTGAAAGTGACTCATGAATGTTTGGGTGTGGTGGCTTTAGCCAGTTATAGGAAAGAAGGGAAGGGATGGTTTGGGTAAGAGATCATGACGTGGGAAGGTTTATGCATAAAGAAAAGGGCCTAGTTTAGTATAATTATGGATCTATGTGTTGTTTGTTTCTAATGGCATACATGCACACAAATTTTGTCTTCTCTTTGATATGGATATGGCCGAATGTATGCATGTGGGTATAGATTTGAGTTTTGTCACATGATCAAATGTATTTTGGGTAGGATATCTTGCATGTAAAGTTGTTGAGGAAGTGGTAAGGGCCTAAAAGGGTATAAAGTAGACTTATTTGTGATAATTGCATGCATTAGAATGTTTTCTTGTCTCATTCATTAACCAATCAATCATGTGCAGGTGTGGTTGTGTGTTGGTGTGTTTCGGCCAAGAAAAGGAAAAAAGGAAGGAGGAAATGAAGCTTGGTCATCCATGAAGTTCATAGTTGTATGTTTCCTAATTAGTGTAATTCATGATAGTGACACATGAATGAAGATCAAGTTTGTTGTTTTCTTGTATGTGTGTAACCGTATGTGTATATATATATGAACAGAGTTTGTCTTTTGTTGAGCATATACATGGATACATGTGCTATGTGTGTGTACATACATATATAGATTAATAAACTTGCCTTGTTTTGGATTAGATAGATGTTTGTGTGTACATATATATATGGTCGTAGCATATATATACGTGTGTGTATAAATTGTATCATTGAAAATCACTAGTTATCCTTTGTATAGGAACCAATTTTCGAGTGACAACATATATACATGTATAGTCTAAAGTGATAGTAACATATGTTGTTTCAATAATAATATTAATCATGTTATCAATACATATGTTAATTGTCCATAAACATGTATTGTGGGATATAATTAACTCATGTTTACATATGTTTGTACCTTGATAGTGTTTTATGGTTTCGTATGTGTTATTCTCATAAAACATATCGTGAATTGTTCGGGTTTTGAGTGGAAATGAGTAATTTCCCAATTAGGTATTGTCACGTGTAATGTTGTTTTGTTCATACGTAATAATTGGATGTTCCGTTGCTCTCTGTTGAGCGTGTGATTGGCTTGATTGTTCAACGCTAATTGTTTCGAATAAATCGGGTGTTGTATGCGTAAACGGATAATGTACTGAATTTCTGAAATAGTTCAGGCTTTGCTAGACTCGGGACGGTATAGTAAATATTAATACTGTCTAATCTGCACATGAAATGACATAGTTAAGTAAGGCGTGTATGGATCTTGACCTGGATTGTACATTGACGAGTGTCACAATAATCCCTTATAATTGGATAATAACTCCTATTGTGATGTTTAGAACTTTAGTGGATAGCTACGCATATTATAACATCTTAGGCAAATCTAACATTGTGTGCGTACATGAGAGATGATTAGTTTAATTATAAGGATTGTCGGGCCTTGAGTGCAACTAACATATTTTGGACGCATTGACTATGGGTCAGATGAGAAATCCACTATTAAATGTTCTTGGTGACAGTAATTTCAAGATGGGTGATCTGCTAAAAGTCTCCATTTGAGCAACCATAGATGAAGATGATAATATTTGTTTAACAGAGTGGTCAGGTGCTGCAAATGTAACATACTTATGGTAGTTTTGCAGTGTTTTTCTATATAACTATGGAAGGAAATAAAAACTATAGAGCCATGTTTCACAAATTTCCTTGACTTTCCACAATAGCATGTTGAAATTTTCTCCTACTCATATTGATTAAAGGAGTTCAGAATTCAGTTTCTTTAGTTGTTCAAAGTCATATACAATAATTTAGAGTTCACAAATTGGTTAATTCGGGTCGTTAATAAAAATATTAATGTCTTTAAATTGAGTTGGTTATATTATCAACAAGACAATACGTTTTATAAATCACTCATGCTCCAACATCTGCTTTACCTTTTCAGGGCATTTTCATCTTTTAGATCCCAATATGTCTTTTCACCTATTATAAATGCATCCCACACATAGTCAAGGCAAAACGGTACATCGTTGGGTACCCACTTAGGCTACTCTCTACCCGCACGACAACACTGTTTTCGCTCCATCTGGTAGTGGTGTTCAGGTGGTAGTCTCGACTGGTACAACCCAAGAAGCATGTCTGCATGGGTATGACATAGATAGAGAGAAAATTAGTGTTTAGAGAGAGAAAGTAATGAGTTGGCACCTAGGGTAGTTTGACATTTTATTTCCACCTATTAAGGTGTTTTCGGTAGCTTAAGGTAAAAATGAGTTAAGAATGTGTGATTGTTGAAACCTATGATAGTTTAAGCCTTTAAGGTTATGTAATATGTACCTTCCTCCCTCACACAAGTTTTATACCATGAAACACACATTTCATATAAAAAAATCCTTTTTAAACATGTTTATAACATCGATTATACAAGCCAAAAAGGGACAACCATAGGTCTATGATGGACCGTTGTAGCTCTAGGGTCCTTCATACCATTACTTTCACCTTATGGCCATCGAATGATAAATACTAATGGCATGTTCAATTGTTCATCATAGCTCTACCGTGACTACCATTAAGGCATTAACCATTTTAGGGCCATGGTGTTTAAGTAGAAATCCTAAATTAACCATAATTCAAGCCAAAATGCATGAATATATATCACCTTTCATAAGTTATATATGTGCAACAAATTATAAAAGATGTTTTTAACACATGGTACTACTACAAGCCACGTTGTTAAAACTATATATATTATCATTATACTTTTGAAATAAGTGTAGTAAAAATAAAACGAATACTTTGAAAAGAAAAACACTATGCAATTTTATTACTATAGAGTTAAAATATCACCTAACAAATTGCATTGTTTCATGTTAATATACTACAAGAAAACTATTTTTTTTAAGATTTTTTTTAGTAGTATATGTCAATTAACTTTACATAGTTAAAATCGCCTCCAATAAAGTAAATAAGTATGATTGGCACACATGCATGCGAAATTAAAAATGAAAATGGGTAGTAACATGTAAACACAATCATATGCATCAGGACATGCTTTTGTCTCTAACACAGGGAGAAAAAGTGCATGGCCCATTTATGTAATCAACAATTTTCATATTCTTATATTTCAAAGTTTAATATCTTATTAAATAAATCATCACATTTATAATTTCCATACTGAATAATCATACTAAAAGAGCTTTAACTGAATTTAAATATCATATGTATATGAATGATAAATTGCATGATTTGTAATAGATAGTTTGTATGAGAAAAGTGCACTCATTTTAAATGTGCTCCATTAATAATTAAGTTAAATGAATATGCATATTCGTTTAATCATGTTTTCATTTATTTAATAAAACTAAAACTACTAGTTGAATATTAAAACAATTTTATAAAATAAGTATATGACGTCTCAACCAATAAATTTTTTTTAAAGAAGACCTTTTACTCCTTAAATCAGAAAAAAATAAAATAAAAATAGAATGGGTTCAAGGTTGTAATACCGACATTATTTTTTATATCTTCTAAACAAGGCCGTCTTTGGGGTGGTCTGAGAAGGCCAACCGGACAGGGTCCATAAATCTCAAGGGCCTAATTTTAAAAAAAAATTCCTATATATATGTATATATTTTTTATATAACTCATTTAACACTTAAACTTGGGCCTAAGGGGGCAATTTTTTAACGATTCGGATAGGGTACATGAATTTTTAAAGATTTTCAGGGACGACCATACTTCTAAATTATAATTCAAAGTGTTATTGGTTCATGAGATCGTATTAATAATTCTTCATGTTATCCATCTCTATAAAAAGTCAGATGCAAAATAACTTAAACAATGACAAAATATCTTTTTACAGAGATAGATGTGTATTTCAAAAGTGATTATATAATAATCATACGTTATAAAATGTTATATTGTTTGTAGGGTTAGTATCAAATACACAGTGAAAGAAAAATAGACAGTCATATGAAGTGTATCAAACGGACTCCGATTAAACTCATGCAGGCGGCATTGGAACCGTCTCATTGAACTCTATGATCTTAGTTTTTAGGTTTTTGCTTTTTTTTTTTTAATTTTTAGCTTGTAGTTTTTAAAATTTACGTTATATCATTTTGTCTTTTGTGGACCATTGTGTATTTTTTTTTCATCATTGTGTCATTTTTGCGAACTATTGCGTCTTTTTTTCTTTAGCATTGTATTATATTTTTTAGCATTGTGTTATAAACGCAAGAAGTTGAAGAGTCGATAAGGAGGGAGATGAGTCATACATGAAAAACTAGATTGGAAGGATACGTCAAATTTTTTTTAAAAAAAAGTTGAAGTGTGTTACTTGAGATTTGTGTTGTGGTACAGTAATTTTGCAACCTTTGCAGTAAATTTTAATATATAGTAGTACTATAAAACAATAATTGTCTCACGCTTTTGCACATGATGCAAGTCAAATTCATTTTATTAAAAAACTTTTAAAATCGATCTAGACATAAAATAATTGCCCTTCAAATTATTATGGAATTGTAAGAAATGGTGGTTTTTTTCATGAGCCAGTTAGCCAAACATATTAATTTTTATAATTATTATGACACTTTCAGTTTTATATCATGTTCGACCGGTCCGACTAGGAAACTGGTAAGGACATCGGTTCAACGTCCGCTTCGGTAATGAAAACATTGCTTAAAAGACCTAAGACTAAGGGGCACATATTTCACGGCTCGGCCAGGGCACCTGAATTTTTAGGACCGGCTCTGATTGTATTTTTTGTATCCTTCTAACTCTTCTTATTTTGATTACACTGTTTAAGTGTGTATGATAAGTTGACATATATATGTTGGTATACCTTTGGTTTTTGCAAGATTAAAAATTAACCGAAAACATATTATTTGAGTCACAAATAAGTGTTGGACCCACGGTATGCGTAAAGCATGTAAACATGGGGGGCTCAACTTGTTTTGAAGTCTCAAGCAGAATTTTAACTTCAACCCTCTTCATAAAATAAAATAAAAAGTTTGTAATCAATGTATTAGGAAAAAATGTCATACCACACCGGTAGTTAGGCAAAAATGTCAACTTCAAAGAATTAAAAAAATAAAAAAAGTTGTCAACCTTTGTTAATAAAAAAATAAGTGATGTCAAGATAAACGTGCATAAAAACACTCTTAACTTTCACCCAACATCAGGAGAAAAGTAATGTCAATATATATTGACTCTAAAGAAACTCTCACCCATTTTTTTCAAAGACCAACAAAATCTTATTCATAAAAACTCTCACCCATTTTTAAGAAGATAAAGTAGATATTCGAAAAGTATACATGTGAATATATACACGACAAAAAAAACCTGACGTATAAATGACACGAACAGAGGCGGATTTAGTTTATGTTGAGAGGGCGTTCGTGCCACATCTCAATTTTGTCACCGAAGTGAAAGATAATAAATTTATGTATAGGATACACCTGCGAAAACCCAAAAAGGACAAACCTATAGGATGCAGGAGCAGATAGCGATGCAGTAGCTCAATTTCAAGCTATAAAAAAAAAGCGAACACGTATATTAGGTAATTCTTTAAATTTGTTGATTATCGTAGTTTGTTATCATTATTGTATGAATGAAAGGTAAAAGAAATTAGAATACCCTTAATTTAGGGTTGAGCTTGGTACTAGTATCGGTGCTGAAAGTATTGACCCGAAAATCATTAAAATTGGGCACCGGTAAATTCAGCCCTGGTACCGCGTTGGTTCTCATACCCGATACCATTTGCTCATCCCTACTTTGATTTTTTTAGGCTAGATCCACCACTATACACGAACATAAGATAGATACGCATAATAATTCAGTGTATTTCATGATTATATCTTTCTTACATAACAACACTAAAATTCTCACATGTGATTTTATCTCATTTGGAACCAATAGAACACAGTTTTAGTTGTTATCAAGACGATCTTTCAATAAGAATTAAGAAATCACCTTTTAAGAGAAGGCAAAAAAAGTTAAAGAAAAAGTGAGAGAAAAGATTAGCAAAACATGACTCATGACAATAGCCAACGGAAGAATGACACTATGCCATATTCTTGTGACCTTAAAAGTAGTTACAAAGATTACAGAATGTGCTAAAATTTGGAATTTGCCTATCATATAGCAAATTGGTGGCTCTTTGTTAGCACCCTTTTCCTAACTTTTTGACTACTTTTATATAATTTGTCTGCCAGCTCACTCCAATCATCTATTGTTTCCTATTCACTTGTTCTTAATTTGTCTGTTATTACTAATTGCTAGACCATACTTTTTTTTAACGGCAAATTTCTACTCCTTTCTTTGTGGGACTTGAACTCATAACCTCCTCTTAGGTGTTTCTAGAAGTTTTGCTTCTACATTGAGCCACCAACTTCAATGACAAAAACTTGTCCTTCCTATATTTCAAACTCGAGATCTCAAACAATACAAATACATCACAAACCACTCCACCACCAAGCATACTTAATTGGCTATTTAGTTCTTTGGTTAGGGTTGGATCTTGGCTACTCTACTTTTGACTTTTTAGTCCAATAATATCAGATTTTTTAATAATAATAATAATAATAATAATAATAATAACAATAATAATATTTTTAATAATCAGACAATTCTTTATTTCATGACTGTTAAATTACGTTAAAATAGGTAGACGACAACAATATCATATTCTTGGTCATGTTGGAAGAATCCACAAAAGAGTACAAAAATGAAGAAATTTCTTGTGCTTTCCATCATATTCTTTATCTATGTGCAATGCTAAGGAAAGAAAGCTAAGTGTTGCGTATCGAGTTCAAACGACTACAGATTAAATTTTTAAATTTTTAGTGTGTTATCTAGCATACGATACTCCTCCGAAAACTACAAAAGTAACCTTATTCACCGAATATTCGAAAAATTAACTTGGTAAAAAAAAAAAAAATCCAGGATCCACTAATATTGAGGGTAGAATAGTAAATCAAGATTCGTCATGATGATAGATGATGATAAAGATGACCAAAAAAAAAAAAAAACTGTCTTGGTTTTATACCCTTCTCTTAAAAAGAGTAACACTCATAAAGTATAAAACACAAATTTGTGGATAATAATAATAATAACAATAAATAGATGTTTTGTGAGAACAAAGTCTTTCTTCTTTTCTTTCATTCTATGCATTCTATGCATCAAAAAAAGTTAACTTTCAAGAAACTTGTTTCATTTGCAAGGAATCTTGGTGTCAATTAATATTAATATTTCCCTACTTTTAGCAACAATTTTTTTTAAAAAAAATTAAAAAAAATCCATCTGGGTCATCAAGATTTGTCTTGAATTCATCTGGGTAGTCTTTATCTTCCCCCAAGATTTCACCTTTTAATAATCTTGTCACTTGATTTGCTAAAAAATTAGGGTTTTAATATCAAATTAGGGGTTTTTATAGTTTCTTGATTAATGGGCTATGAACAATTGAATTGGTGAGTTATTTGTTTACTTTATTCTAATGATTGATTAGTTAGTTGATGAAGGGTATTTTCATGAGGGTTTTGTTCTGCAAGATCCACTGTCCTTCATTCATATGTTTCTGCAAACCATCAACTGCTTCTCATTTATATAATTCTAGTACTTTAAAGTTAGAAAATTCCCATCATGCCCCTCATGCTGTAACTGATCCATCTGCTGACTCATCTGATCAAAATCATGTTGGAGAGATTGAGAAACAGATTGCAGAAGATGGAAAGAAAGAATCAGAGATTGAGGTTAATGTTGTTAGGAGTTGTATGAAGAATAAGGGGAATTCGCAGTCGGGATCCGGATCGCCGCCTATCGATAGAAAGAAAGTGCAGTGGATTGATAATATTGGTAAAGAACTTGCTGATGTTAGAGAGTTTGAATCCAGGTTAGGTTCTAAAGGCTTTGTTTGGTTATTATTTTGTTAATGTGGGAATAAATTGTTGTGGGAATTTTATTATTATTGATTTTTGTTCATGGAGATTGAAAAGTTATAGATCTTAGGATTTTCTAGTATTTTTGTAGGAAAAGTTTGAGAATTGATTGAATTTATAACTGATCAGTGATTCTTGTTGAAGATCAAATGAAGTTGAATAATAATTGAATTTGAATTATTATTGCTTTTATTCATGGAGATTTAATTGTTTCTGAGCATCAAAAATAAAGATTTTAAGATTTTTTTTTTTTTTGGTATAATTGTAGGATTAGCAATTCAGAAAGGGGTGGCAGCACAACTTGTTGCCCGTCTGCCTTCTATTTTAATGTAACTTGATGACAAGTTTATTTAAAAAAATAGTATAAAAAAAATGTAGGGTAAGTTTGAGAATTGATTGAATCAAAATTCTTGTTAAAGTCAAAAGAATTGAATAGTCTTTTTGGCGGTGATCGTTGAATTACTTGTGGAAATTTGAATTAGTATTGCTTTTATTCTAGGAGATTTAGTTGTTTATAATCATCAAAGATTAAGTTTTTAGGATTTTTTTTGTAGGATAAGTTTGAGAATCAGTGATTCTTGTTAAAGTCAAATGAATTTGAACAGACTTTTTAGCAGTCATTGTCGAATTACTTGTGGACTTTTGAATTATTGTTGCTTTTATTCATGGGAATTTTCGGTTTATGATAATCAAAAGTTAAAGATCTTAGGATTTTTGGTATAGTTGTCGGTTTTATAACATAGTCATCGCTATGGGGATTGATTCTTGTATTATTTTGCATGTTTTACGACAGTGAAACAGGAGATACAGACAATGAAGACGAAAATAGTGCTTGCTTTTGCTCAATTCTATGATGTTTCCGTAAAAATCTCCATGTTTATAGAATAAGAAAAGATCGGCTGTAAGTTTGTCCCTTCATTTCTTCATTAAATTTGATATAAAGATCAAGTGTCCTGCAAATATCCGAGCTACATTCTAGATTTTGTTTTGTAATTCCTTTACGCTGGCTCTCTCATGTTATAATGTAAGAATTTACGTTATTAATGACCTTCCCGAACTCTTGTTCTGCTACCGCATTCAGTTCTTGATCTCATTATGAAAATCCTGGTAAATTTGTTACTTTCAGTAATATGGCGTAGCGTTTAACGCTTTCTTGGGAAACCTGCATTTGCTTCTTAGTCCTATAATGAAAACTCTGGTAAAGTTTGTTGCTTTTTATATGCGCGTTTTGAAATGGAAATTTATGCAGGACCTACAATGAGTAAATTATGCAGGAACTGCCCCCAACTCGTCCACGCAATCCTTGCGAAGTAAGTGAGTACATGACAGATTTAGTAAAGTAAAGGAATGATAACGCTTTTGTTTTACTATACGTTTATCTTGCATATAAACGTATACTAAAAGAGGCGCAATAAACGTACAAATATACTGTACGTTTATCAGTCGTCAAGTATCTTTCTTTAATGTGTTTGGTTTATACATATATGTCTAAGCGAGGCACAATAAACGGGTCAAGTGGGTTGGGTTGTCCGGAAACACTTCTTTTTTTCTAAAATTTACCTTTTTTTTTATAAATAATGTCATAAACTTTGTTGAAACACCTTTTTTTTCTTCAAAATTTTACTTTGTATAAATTATTACCACAATTGAGAGTTTAGAGTCAGTAAGCCTGGCAAAACAGTAGGGTCGGGTCAGCAAACAGGTCTGGGAATAAACGGGTCGTTTTAAAAAGTGTCAACTGGACCCGTCCTAAGTTAGCTAGTTTTGTAGGAATGGCCCGTTTGGTGACCCAAATCAACCTGTTTATGACAATAGCCGATGATGGCATTGCGTACTCCACGCAGCTAATGGTAAAGCGACCATTAAGATAAACGAACCAATGACATTGACTTGTACCTGTACAAGTTGGGAGCATCAGTAGCCAGAAGAACGGCCTTAAAAGATCCACACCCTCCGAACGACATTCCAACTTGTTGATTGTTAATATTATAATGTATGCTGGTAAAGTTTTTGTAATATCCTTTTGAGCGAAATGGAAATATGTTCAGGAACCGAAACAAAAGCCAACCAAGGGCGCAGTTGGTGAATGGACAAGGGATCTCTCTTTGAGGTCTCAGGTTCGATTCCCACGAAGGACATAATGAGAAATGATGGATGACTCATGGCCTATGGTCATGAGTTCGAGTCCTGATCTCGCCAGGTTTTACCAGTTCACTACTGTTGTGCCTTCGGGCGGGTATGTGGGTTGGGTTTTCCCTGGAAGCGGGCTAGGGGCTTCGTGCGTCCGGGGTGGGCCGGGCTGTGCCCGTCTTTGCCACTGGGGGGCCGCGTACGAAGTACCCGGCGTTGTTTAGTTGGCCGTTCAAAAAAAAAAAAAAAAAAAAAAAAAAAAAAACGGGCACAGCTCTTAAGGGGCGTGGAGGGGCGCTCCCCCCCCCCTGCCGCGCGAATTTTCGCTTGGAAGTTCCGATTATATAGTATTCATATAGAAAATTTTTGGTATATACGGTTTCGACCCCCAATGACTTCCGACCACCCGAAGTTTCGGGTCAAGCTTCACCACTGAAGCCAGCGTCTTGCTTAATGAAGAAACTGGAAACTGACATTAGGGTTTTTGTTCAACAATGACCATTCTAGTAAAGTTAGTTGCTTTTTGAATTCTAGTTGAGATTTTTAACTGTTTCTTGATTTCCTGAATTACCCTTTTGAGTAAAGTATAAGTTTATGCAAGAACAGAAACAAAAGGCGGTTTACTTGCTAAAATTGGAAACTGGGTAACACACATTCTTGAGCTATAGTAGGTAGTACAATAAAGACTATAAATTCGATATGTTACTACATATTTTCATTGAACGCGTTCTTCGTGTTCATTTGTCCACCAACCGGTGTCTTACATGTCAGCATGTTATTGCTCACGTCGAGAATCACAACTTGCGCCCTCGCTCTATCTTCAACCATTCCTTGCTTCGTATGGAATACCCTAATTATTTATGATCATTACATAATCATATCATTAGGTAAGTAAATGATTTCATTCAAAACATTCACAATGTGGAGATAACGTCTAACGAAAACCAAATGATCATGTTAACTTGTCTTTGCAAGTTCGGATCCATTTTGGTTATAATCTTGAATATGATCTTTGGATTCTAACTTTTGATTTCCATGCGTTCGTCCTTAGTATACTTGCACTTTCATTGCTGGTCAAATAACAACACGCTTAACAACGTTATAATTAGGGTGCAACGAGCCGAGCCAAGCTGCTCGAGCTCGGCTCGGTAAAAAGCTAAAAACGAGCCGAGCCTTATCCAGTTCGAGCCGAGCTTGAGCCTAAAACAAAGCTCATTTATTTAGTGAGCCCGAGCTCGAGCCTGGCATGTGAAGCGCGTTAGGCTCGTCGAACCTTATCGAGCCTGGTGTAATATTAGTTTATTTTAATATATAATAATATTTACCACTCATTTAAAGTTGTTTAGTAAACGAGCCCCGAGCACGAGCTTCACTTATCGAGCTCACGAGCGTAAACGAACTATTATTTTTATTTTTTATTTAACATATTAACTAATAAATAATAAACGAGTCGAGCCCAAGCCGAGCTCGAGCTTGAGTAATTACAAGCGAGAGTTAATCGAGCTCGAGTTCGAGCTTGGTCAAGCTCGGGCTCGGCTCGGCTCGTTTGTAATTTCTCAAGCTCGAGCTCGATTCGGGCTCGACTCGTTTGATGCAACCGTTCAACATTCATTAATATTTGTTGACCTGCAACAAAAATAGAAGACCCACGATTGATGCAAGGCTTATAATGGGTCCACTACAAGCTTGAACGAAGGGATTATAGGTCCTGCGTTAATGCACAATCTGACTACAGATTGCTCATGGCATGCGTGAACAAACTACTTTTCAAACCTCATTAATTCATGCATACTTAACAAGGTTGAACTTAGAGAAAAATGAAATGTCATCCGAAAATAAAAATAACTGAAAAGCATGATATTAATAAACATCAAATAAGATATGATACAAAAAAATCACTTCACAAAGTCTTATGTTTAAAATACAACTTTTTTTTTTATCGGCGAACAACTGTGTGGCAACCACCCTTGCGGGGCGCCGTGCCCAAGAATCGACTACTCGACCTCCAGCAGCCCCCGCCTTCTCCCGATGCGCGGAAACCCGAGCCCCACCCGCCCGAAGGCACGACAGTGTTATAGAACTCGGTAAAACCTCGCCGCCCGTCAGATTCGAACCGGCGCCACCCGTATTCGATCTTCACCCGGATACCAAACCATAATGTTGGAAGTGGGAATTGAACCCTTGATCACCTAAGTGAACATAAGGCCTCTTCACCACTCCACCACTATGGATGGATTAAAATACAACTATTTATAAAGCATAGTTATACAACGTGGAATACCGAATTGTAAGGGGGAGGGGGGTCTATCTATCTAACATTCTATCTTGGGAATCAAAGTGAATGACATCGAATCTTATTCCAAAGTTATGGTGGACTCCATCCTTAGTCTTATATCCACCACTTGGCATGTGCTTTACTTGATCGAATGCACCGACTTATTGTCTTCTGTCATGATGGTTTCTCACATCCATATACAATCGATTTCAACAGGCTTTTCTGTAACGATCAAATAATGGAAGTTCATGAGGAAAGTCACTGGGGAAAGTCACTGACCCTGGGATCAAAGAAACTAGCGGACTGATCACTAAATTGAGAGGAGAGCCGAGAGGGTTTACAACACAAACTCAAGATATCTAGAAGTTAAAGTTTTTTAAATATTTACAACACATAAGCTGAAGATATCTATAGTATTTATAAGTTTAAGTTTTTAATATATTACTAGTGGGAATGCTCGCGCGTTGCGACGGGTGTCCCGGTTGATATCATATTGAACTTATACCAACAAAATAGTAGCCAAAGGACCCAAATGATAATTCATTTTTCTCTCCAAAATCGACGTATTGATACCAACAAAGCGAATAGTGTTTCTGATATAAACAAAATGACGATTACAAAAGTCAGCGTGCATTCAAGAAATAAGCGTGTGCACACCTACAATTCAAGATATAGGGGTCCTCTGAAGTCAAAAGTCCCAACGGTTTCTCCTATGCAAAATCTAGACCTTATCTAGACACGTTACTTGCTAGATTTTTTTATAACCTCGCCCTTTGTCCCATTCCGAGTTGACTTGTCAATAGAACTCTAGATCACTTGTACTCTCTACTTTTGTCTATGAACCAGGTCTATTAGAGAAAAGATGATAATATGAAAAAGCATATGAAACCATTAATAGGATGATTAAACTAAGAAATAATTGGCTACATAGTCACAACCCAATATAAAACATAACCAAACACAAGTTACTGATATGAGCGGCATACATGTTGTTGCCGAAATCCCAAACCACACAATAATGAAGCTATATCATGACATGACATGACATGCCATTTCTAGTTTCTTAAAGTCTTGTTGAATTTTCATACGATACGTTTTCCTTTTTTTTATGTTTTGATGATCCTATGGAAAATCAAGAAACAAAAACAATGTAGTATATTGAAAAATCGTGAAGCTATCATCATAAAACATTACCTGAATTCTGCGCAGGAGCGACTCGATCTTTTTTAAAGCCCAAAGCTAAATGAAATTCGGTGCCCTTTGTCGAATTTCATTACTATACACTCTCATCTTTTTACCCGGGCTTGGGGCCTAACAAGAATAAGCTAAAAAGTTTTAATAGGCATGGAGTTAAATTTTAACTTGCATGTTTTTTTTTCTTGTGTAAACAACTAAACATGCTTATATGCATAGATTAATTTTATTAGTAAAAAAGAATAAGCAAATGACTTAATGACTATTGTTGTGAGATTATGCAGTTAACTCCAGTATAACATTTGGCAGAACACGTGTTTGTTTTTAATTAAAAGTGCTTGTTTCCACTTTAAAGTGGCATTTAAACATGGTGCATAGCTGAACCATTCCACACTTAATCATTCATAGCCTCTTAACCATTCAGAACTCGTAATGATTTTGCACTTAGGGGTTGTTTGGTTGATTAAGTGCTGAATTGTTAAGATGTCTGAATGGTTAAGAGGCTTTGAATGATTAAGGGGCTGTTTGGTAAGCCTCTTAATGAGGCTCTTAGCCATTCAGTGCTAAATGATTCAGCATTCAACACGTTTGTTTCAGCTTCTGAATGGAATGGTTAAGTCTGATTAAGATTTGAGATGTTGTTGAACCATTAAGCATTGAACCATTAAGCACTGAACTAGGCTGAACCTTAATGAGACTCTCCTACCAATGTGGGACAATAATACTAACCATTAAGATGTCCAACTTAATGATTCAGCGCTTAACCATTCAGACCTCTTAATGATTCAACACTTAATCAACCAAACAGCCCCTAAGTGCTGAATGATTCAGCTATGCACAAGGTCTGAATGATTAAGCTCTTAATCATTCCATTCAGAGCCTTTTTTTATGTTAAAACAAACAGTCTGAATGCTGAACCATTCAGAGCTGAATGGTTCAGAGCCTCTTTAAGAGGCTACCAAACAGGCCCTTAATCAACCAAACAGCCCCTAATTTGTCTTGGTTTTAATTTCACCAGCCCAAACTAATTGCCTACGTGGCATGCCACTTCCGTGTCAACCAGGACTTTTTTACACGTCATCTGCCACACGGCATGCCACGTAGGTAGAAAACTAATTGAGTTAAACCCAGTTAATTTTGGTCTAGTGAAATAAAAACCAAGACAAGTTACGCATGTTAGATTCCAATTTTCAAATTGGAATTATTGTCTTCCAACCCGACAAAGTTGGGATTATTTAATCCAATTCACCTTACTAAGAAAGAGAGACTTGAATGAAACAAAGTCTTTGTCTAAAAACTATATATAATATTTCTGAAAGGACCAAACCTGCCTAAATTCAAACTTATTATTAAATCAAAGAGAAAACGAAATTCGAACGTGAAAGTCACCTACTGTCACTTAACCAAAACACCGACCAATCACATTCTCCGATCTTAACACGGGTGACGGCAACACCACCACTTATCATCAGCCACGTGGCAAAAACTTTGTGTCGACTATACATCCACGTAACCAGATCTCGGCTGCACAACTTCAAGGACCAAACCGTCTACTTCAAACCAAACGAGTAAACAACCAAATTAAAATTAATAATTTAGTAAATATATTAATATATTAATTTAGTAAATACATTAGTAAATATAATGTAAAGCTCGATCTCGGTTCTAGGAATGTTTTTGAGCTCCAGCTCAGCTTGGTTCAACTCGTTTTTAATTTATTAATTGATTTATATTAATTATAGTTCTTATAATTTACATACTTTTATATATAATTTAGTAAATAGTAAATTTTAATATTTTTATAAATAGAAATTATTATATTTAAAAATATATATTTAATATTTTAGGGGTTGTTTGGTTGATTAAGTGTTGAATCATTAAGAAAGTGTTTAATCATTAAGAAGTCTGAATGGTTAAGAGACTCTAGATGATTAAGTCTTGAATGGTTCAGCTATTCACCAAGTGTGAATGATCCAACTCTTAACCATTTTATTTAGAGTCTTTTTTTAGGTTGAAACAAACAATCTTAATGCTGAACTATTCAGAGCTGAATGGTTCAGAACCTCATTAAGAGGCTACCAAACAGACCCTCAATATATTAGTGTATTGATTAGAAACTATATAAATCAAGGCCTCGTTTAGGCTCGTTAGAAGGCTCAAGCTTGGCAAGTGAAGCTCGAACTTTGACTTGTTCAAGCTCGGCTTGTTTTGAGTTTTTTCTATTAGTCAAGTAGCTCGGCTTGTTTACACCCCGTAAACCAGACCACATGTAAGTAGGGATGAGCTCGGTACCCTTACCAACAATACCAATCCTGAAAATCGCCTTTAATGGATAGTGCTTTGTACAGTATCGGTAGAGTACGATATTTGGAAGTAAATCAGCCCAAAATACCGATATTATATCGTACAAAACTAAATTGTACAAGGTTGGGAGGTTAAGTTGTTGATTTTAGCAAGTATGACCTGAGTATTTTTTTTCCTATCAGGGTTGTCTTGCACATATTTATTCATTTAAGAGGACATTTAAACCCATATATTTAAATGAGTCAAAACAATTAAAGTTGACGAGTATAGAAGATTGGTTGTAACGTGGGGTGGTGTGGTGTGGTGTAGTGTAGTATTTGTTTGTCAAGTTAGGGATTTACCACTCGGTTTTTATATGCATGCTAGTTGTTTTTACTTCTAAAGAGGTGTTTGGTGATGGTTTTTTAAATGTAACTTGTTGCTCATTTACCCACCATTTAAACGTAACTTGTTTTGCTAAAATTTTAATAAACAAATGTTTTTACAAAACAAACACTTGTTTTGGGTTTTTTTAAAGGTGATTTTGAATAGGTCTTGTTGGCTCTTTTTACCTTTTGTGCCCCTTTTTTTTCTTGAAAGTTTAAGCTTTTGAGTCACTTCTGTAATCTTTGAATTGGCTGTTATAAATGCGGTCCAAAAGAGCAAATCTTTAGTGTGCAAAGAAAGCTTCATTTATAGGGTAAACATATAACTTTTTATTCTTTTAGCTTTAGGTATTGCCTTTTAAATTGGTCGAAACTAAAGAAGCAACTAGTAAATTTGGCTAGGGAGGTGGGAAGGTTTACCCACAACAGGGTTCCTGCCCGGGAGGTCTCGAGTTCGATCCACAGGGTATGCAAAACATGCGAAGCCTTCGGGTGAGGGGTTGAAAAGCATGTATGCACGGGTGATGGAACCGGGGTGGGTAGGTTCATTAGCAAGCGACTTACCCGGATGAACTACGCCGATAAAAAAAAAGTAAATTTGGCTAGGGTGATAAATCAAACTCACTGATCACCATCTCAAATGATCAGATTTCACTTTAGAGTACAAATGTTGAAACCATATTACTTTTAAAATCCACGTCCCCGAAACCTACTCAGCTACACAACATAAAGTTTTCCTATTTATCGCTTTCGGTTAAAGGCAACTTCTTTGCATGTTACAAGTTACAACTATTTGAAAAACACATATGTATAGCGCGTCAAAAAAACTTGTCAAGATCAACTTACGTCACAGAAAGACCCATAATTTTGAGATCATGGGAATGTTCTCCAATTTTCAGTGTCCCTCATTTCCTAATTGTATTATTTTTCTTCTACTTCATGTCATTTCACTTGTAAATATCCCGATCAAAAGAGCCACATGCCGCATGCACCCACACACAAATAGCAAATACTTAAAATATTCTTCATTTTTAACCTCTTAACAACTCTTCATGTTTATTATGTAGAAGACATTGCCATAATTGCGACTATAAGAGCAGTGGCGAAGCTTGGTTCTCGAATCGGAGGGGGCCGGATTTAATTTTTTTCGATCGGTAGTGGTCGGAAGATCAAATCGGCGGGGGCCGGACTCAACCCGGACTCAATTTACCTACGAAAATGGCAAATTTCTATCACTGCGCCAAAAAAACAGGGGGGCCGGGCCACCCCTGGCCCTTCAAAACCTCTGCCCCTGTATATGAGCAACGCTAATATTACATGTAGTTAGGGGGACTGAGCACAACCAGAAAATGCTCACGGGTATTCCACTACAAGCATAGTAACACCGCCGCTAGTGGTGCTGGTAGTGGATCTGTGGAGGGTTTCCGTGAGATTGTTAACGGATGGATACCCCGTGAGTTTGTGTCTCCCTCTTTTGTCATTTTATCTATTTTATTTCCAGTGACGTGCTGCCTCCAAAAAATTATTCCAGTGAAGTGGATCAGTGAAGTGATATGACAGTGCATGATTAGTAGAAATTGGTGAAGTTGAAAAAAACCAAGTGAAGCGTCTCGTCCCCTCGTATTAGCCATAATAGCATTGTAGGCCTTGGAAAGATTAATATGGGAAAATGGTTAATGTATAATGTACTTCTCTGAAACACAAAAGCCTCGTGGGCCATACAAATAATAGTATTAGCAAATAGTTATGTTGAATACTCTTTTTGAAAGTTATCGTTCTGACTAATGATGGATTTGAAATGCAAATATGTTTTAGTGAATAAACAATTTGAAATGCAAATGTAAGTTTGATTCATTATAGAGTCATCTACTTGTTGAATTATCTAGTCTTATCTCAAGTCAAGATATAGATACTATTTAAGTATTTATTAGGGCTGATGAATATCATGTCAGACATGACCTGTTAAGACACGATTAGGATAAGACACGAACACGAAACAAGTAAATACGAACACGACATGATAACTGTGTATGGCATGATAACACGATAAGACAAGAACTTGTTTATAAACATTAACCTAGAAACGTATCCACAAACCAATAAATGAAAGAGTGAGTGGCGTCAGGGTTGAGAAGGAGGACGAGTGAAAATGGACGGGAACAGTGGACGGGTAATGAGGACGGTGGAATTAAAAAGGAAGAGGAGGGATGACTAAGCGGTGTATATGTCCGTACTGTGATTTGAAAATTGAAAATTATGGTTCCTTGATCTTTAATCCGCATATGTATAAACCATACCCACACCCCTTATATAACTTTTTTAATAAAATTATTAACGTGTCTTAACAAGTGCTTAACATGTTAACATGTCTTTAACCTGTTTAGACACGAAACCTGTTAATGCCTTATCGTGTCGACCTGTTTAAGACACGAAACCTGTTAAAGTCATATAGGTTCGTGTCATGTTATCGTATTCGTGTTTAAATTCTCAGCCATAGTATTGATCTTTAGAGACAAAAATAATACCAAGGGGGCGAAACATACTTTATTAATATTACAGGGGGCAAATAATAATATTGATTGTGGTGGTATTTGAATCACCAAAACTTTTGATGAAAAGAATAAAAACCCTCTCTCTTCAAAAACCCAAACCCTCGCCGCCGAAACTCTCTCTTCTCTATATTTTTAGGGTTTCGTCTATATCTTTCAAAAACCCTTCCTTCCTTCCCTTTCTAGGGTTTACTCTATCCTTTTCATCATCCAATCATGGCCTCTGTTGCTCCTCCTGCAGATCGTATCCTTCCTTTACTCTTATTATTATTATTATTATTATTCTTATTAATATTATTATTATTAATGTTTTATTAATTTCTAGGGTTTATTATGACATGATTTACTTTAACACAGACACACAAACACACTTAATAGTAATTAAACAATTATATGATAAAAAGTGGATTTCCTTTACTTATTTTATTTATAGAAACTGCTGATTTGCTGAAGAATTTATCATTGGAATCTCAATCAAAGGGTTTGGAAGTTCCAGAGCCTGTTAAGAAGGTTAGGGCTTATCTCAATCAAAGGGTTTAGCTCTTATTTGTATTGTTAGAATACTAATTTTGCTATTAATATGTGTTGTAGCCCTCTGTTGATTCAGGGGACAAAGTGAATGGTCAAAGTCAACCGGTTAATCGGTCGCTCACACCGTTGATTCCGGATGTGATGGATCCAGCTGTGGCTTATTTTCCCAGTGGTTATGGTTCCTCTGCCTATTATTATGGAGGTAATTTAATTGAAATTTAAATAAAATGAAAGTAAAAACATGTTATTGTAGCGTGTGCTTCGGTAGAAAATGATTATTCTTTTAGTCTACATAAAGTTTGTTATTAATATTCTTGATGATAATTCAATGTTAGGTTATGATGGGACCACCAATGGTTGGGAAGATTACTCGAGATATGTAAGTCCCGATGGTGTCGATGCGTCTCATGTAAGAACATATGATTTTTGTAATTAATATGTTCTTGTATTGTTATAGTTTGTGTGCTAATTAGGATATGTTATAACCAGGGTGTTTATGGGGATAGCGGGTCGATAATGTACCCTGGGTATGGTTATGCGCCATATGTCCCGTATTCTCCTGCTGGTTCGCCTGTTCCACAACCGACTCAGGATGGTCAACTATATGGAGCGCAGCAGTACCAGTATCCTAGCCCGTACTTCCAACCCATGGCTCAAGTTGCTGTGCCTCCTAACGGTGATATATCCAAATCTGCAGCCACTGGTAAACCGCTGTCGACTGTAGACAAAGCCGCTAATGGAATTGCTAATTCCACTGTAAAAGGAATAGCTGGTTCTGCACCGGTCAGACCGGTGCCATATCAGAATCCGATCTACAGCTCTGGCAGGGGTACGCAAAATGGGTATCAGGATCCAAGAGTCCAATCTTCGGTTCCATGGTTAGACAGCTCCGTTTATTCCAATGGACAAGTTAGAAACAATACCAATTCTGTCCCTTTGACGAATGCAAATGGTTTTGCATCAAAGAATCAGAATGTTCGTCCTCATTCTCATTATGTGGTACGTTTTATTCATTTATATATATTTTTTTGTAAACCGCACAACTCAGAAACAAAAAACTAATATTTTTATTTAGCAACATACTTTAATTTAGGAGCAAACCAAAATCCAACTAACAGGTTATTGGCTAAGCAACCATGTATCAACTGATTTCTACACGTTAATTGTTGCTTATTGATGATGCTACAGTAGCTGCAACATTAGATGGCCATAAATGAAATCTCAATGTTTTGTAAAAAGCATTTAAAATATACTTTTTTATAATATTAACAGGCAAAGCAATATTGTATGCTGTGTAGTAGTTAAAAAAGAAAAAAAAGTATCTCCTGCTGTTGCAAATTGCAATCATAAATAAAGTTGGTTGCCAAGTTTGGGAAAAATTGTATAGTTTGCTTCCCTTTTGTTGTATTGCTCTTATTATTTTGCTCTATGTTATATTTTTATTTATGGTATTTATTTGTTTTGTAGAGCTCAAATCCTATGCAAGGAACGAATACAGCTAGTGGATATATGAACAGAATGTACCCAAACAAGTTATATGGTCAATACAGTGGTGCCTACGGATCAGGTTTGGGTTTTGGGTCCAGTGCTTACTGGTCACCAAATGGGCAAGGTTGGCTGGCATTTAACAACACCTACAAGCCTCGAGGAAGAGGCAACGGTTTTTTCAATTATAGCAATGAAAACAGTGATGGGCTGAATGAGCTAAACCGGGGCCCAAGAGCCCGAATTGTTAAGAACCAAAAGGACCCAATTCTAGTCACCGTTCCCATTAAAGGGCAAGATGGTAATTTGCCACTTACTGATGTTGAGAAAAATAAGGCATGTGCAGCTCCAGACAGAGAGCAGTACAACCTAGCAGATTTCCCCGACACTTATACAGACGCAAAGTTTTTTATAATTAAATCATACAGTGAAGACGATGTTCATAAAAGCATAAAGTATAATGTTTGGTCTAGTACACAAAATGGAAATAAAAAACTTGAAGCTGCATACCAAGAGGCTCAACAGAAACCTGAAAAATGCCCAGTGTTTCTATTCTTTTCTGTAAGTCTTTTAATCATCTTAATATTAAGAATTTTTTTAATACCATTTAGTCTTGTTAAATAACGAGTTTTTGACAGGTCAATACAAGTGGTCAATTTGTTGGCGTTGCTGAAATGGTAGGCCCTGTTGATTTCAACAAAAGCTTAGACTATTGGCAACAAGACAAATGGGTTGGTTACTTTCCCGTTAAGTGGCATATTGTTAAAGACGTGCCAAACAGTTTGTTGAAGCATATTGTTCTTGAATACAACGAGAATAAGCCTGTAACCAATAGCAGAGACACCCAAGAGGTATTTACATTATACACATGCTATACATTTATATACACATTTGTATCATATTTCTATGTTTAAGTAGCTCTTGTTATATATCAATGTTTGTGTATTTTTATTATAGGTGAAATTAGAGCAAGGGCTGCAGGTGATCAAAATATTCAAAGATCATTCTAGCAAGCAATGCATACTTGATGATTTTGAGTTTTACGAAGAACGCCAAAAGAGAATTCAAGAGAAAAAGGCAAAACAACTATTTCAGAAACAAGTAGGTGACAATGTGACGAGTTTCTCTTTACAAATTGTAATTTTATACTTACATAGTTTCTAACGATAATGTTTGTGTTTTTTCAAGGCATGGGAAGAAAAAGCGAGCATAGTTGAGAAGAACAAAGAAGAGGTCATCTCTCCGGATTTGGTTAAAGAAGATGTCAAACATACCGAGAATGGGTCAGCGGTGATATGAATGGATCTTCGACATTTTACAAGGTTGGGGGAAAGGGATGTAAAATAGGAGGGCTTGTAATCAGAAGCCCAGTCGGTAGTGTTTTAGCGTTTTTCAAAGGGTTTTTCATACCTTTTTCCTGTTTCTGGTTTGATGTTTTTCTTTTGTTTGTATTTCCTTTCGTGGCGTTTATGGTAGTTGTTTTTGTTTCGTTTGATTAAGAGTAGGAGTAGAGTTGTCCTGCCTTGTAAATCTGGTTATGATAGGAGAGTTATGGTTTTGTGGTTTGTACTTTGGGACAATGAGCTAGAAAAGCAGGGTGGGATGTTGGGTATTGCAATACAATAGTTTTTCTTTAAAGTTTTGCACAATTTGTAGTCTTTTTTTTTTTTAATTCATTATGGTTGGTGTTATCAAATTCCTAGTGGTAGAGTTGAAATAACTGTACACAGAGAATAGTCCTATGTCTACACAACTAGTCTGGTTATGGTGTCACCTGAACTTTGGTAGCTTGACTAAATAGTCTAGTATCATTTGATGAAAGGTTTGAAAAAACTACTTTGGTTATGTCACCTGAACCTACTGTAACACGCTTTGTCTCATCTCTCAAAAAGTACCACTGCTACCTCTTTTTCATCATCGACCGATCACTATGTTAGCCGTGTGCATACAATCCTAAGGCATTATTTTGTGTTGTCATACAACAATCATAGAAAGCCACTACTTTGTGCTGCCCAGTGATGATAGCGATCCTGTTCAATCATACCGCATTTTCTCATCTCTTGTTTGTAGATCTTTCGGGTACTATGTTAAATTTCTCTTATTTTCTCTTCCACCACCTTAAAGTTGGTGTTAGATAGCTTCTTTTTAAAAAAACCATGAGATAAATAAGAGAAATAATGAACGGTATTTTTCAAAAAAAATATATACATAATATGAGACAAAGACATGGATTCATTATCATTATGTCTTTTACAAAGTACAATGGTTAATGGTTTACTAAAGACCTTTACACAGAAGATCATGTTAAATGTAAAAAAAATATTAAGCATGAATTATGATTTTATACATAGCTAGTACGTTACATTATTGTAGAATTATGTTGTTTTGAAAGTAATACTTTTAAAGGAAAGTTGAGATGTTAAGCAACAAAAAATATACACTCTTGGAGACATAACTTACATTTTTAAAGACGTATTTTGTTCCCTGTGTACCTATCCATTTTATTTTATTGTAATTGGTTCATTGAATCATTTTATTTCAACTATAAAAAAAAACTATGAATGATTAGACTTCTGAAAACAGAACCGATTGTTCACCATAGTTGTTTAAATTCTGAAATTCATAACGTTTTGATCAATGAGATATCACGATGATGCCAGAATGTTACATGTTCATCAATTCATCGTAACTTTATTAACTTATCACTGATTCATAGCCCCTCAATCCGTTTTTGATTGAATTTTGTCAAGTATTCTAACACCACTAAGAACATAACGTCATCGTTCAGTTACAACAACAATTGTAACAAGAATCTTTCATATCATCCGTTTTGTTAGCGATCTCCATCATTTGCAGTTACGGATATTATTATGCTAGTTCTTGCTATAGGATCTCTTGGGTTCTTAATCGGAACTAGACTTTGAACTTCTAACCAATTTCACGCTATCGCATTCTTGTAACGTTTGTTTGATTCGACCAGCTTAAACGATTTGAGATAAAACACAATCCAAATCGATCAGTAAATAAATAAATAAAAGGCGTCAAAACTATCACCTATACTTTTGTCACACAACTAGAATAAAAATAAAAGGTTAAAAGGTATAAATCGGACTCATAATATTAAGAAGCTCCAACAGGAATCTATATGCATATTGGATATATGCAATAATATCCTATAAAAAGGTATACACGAGCATCGATATCATGGTTAACCGGTCTATGTACAAGTTTATGTAACGGCGTATAGACAACATGGACAAAGCTTACAACAAGAGTTTAGTGATCATTTTCGCTCCCACCACCACCACCATCTTGACTCGTTGGCCCCGTCCCCGACCCTGATCCTGACTCGGGTGAAACCGATGGATTTATGAACAAGCTGTTAAATGGCCAAGGAAATGTGACCGAAATCTGCCTTTCATTTCTGCCTACCACATCCCCATCTAGACCCAAGTTACCGCTTTCACTCTCGGATCCGGTTAGCCTGTTGACCGCGGTACCTCGCGAAGATTCGCGTTCGTGTTTGGGTTTTGATTCATCAGAAGGCAATTGGTACCTACAAACTGGACATGTACTATGAAGGTCTAACCATGTCACAATACATTCTCCATGAAACTTATGTTTACAAGGCATTTCTTTAGCTTCATTCCCACCCTCTAAATCTTCCAAACAAACTGAGCACTGAATGAAATTATCCAAATCCACCTTGATTTTTACCGTCGGCATGGTCTCCACCGCCTTCTTTTGGGCCGGTGGAGTCCCATATCGGGCCGGGCTGTTCTCTGTTAAATGCTGCAAGAGTAACTCCATGTCTGGCCCAACAAAGTAATCGCCTAAAGACCCAATTGGTTGGTTTTGTGGTGGGCCACCAGAACCAAATGGATTTCGGCCCCCACCAGCGCCCTGAACGATAATCCTTTGATTAAAAGGATTAATGACAAAAACACGCTCACGCTCTCTTTCCAAATCATTATTATTGTTATTATTACTACTATTATCATTATCATTTGATTCCCTTATCATTCCATTGCGGGCCCCTTGAAGCAGCTGGAGGATGGTGGTGGAGCTCCTACGCCGCCTCCTCACAACCGTCTGCAATTCCCTATTTAGCTCAGGATCATTGACATTACCAGACTCGATTTGTCTGAATCTCCGAGCGCGGTTAGTTCTACGAGGGTTATTCATCATTCCGAGCAAGACCGGGGCCCACAACGAGAGCGCATTGTCAGATTCAAAATCCTCAACCTGGTGGTGGTGGTGGTTGCGATTATCACTCCTTGAGATGTCCAATTCCTCCACGAATCCGCCGTGACATAACGAACACTTAACCGTTTCAATCTCCATGATTGTTTCGACTGCCCTAGAGCATTCATAACACCAATATCCTGTTGATTGACTCCCTTCTTCCATCTATAATCATATAAATATTATTGCATAATCAAATGTTACTTTTAAACCAAACTATGTACAAAATACATTTTTTATCGTTGTACGTGTCACACCCACTTATCGTTAGGTCCACATCTACATTGCATGTTGCCATCTCATGCAACCCTGCATGGGATACGTAGACAAGAACTCTAGATGGGCGTGACACATATAACTTGTTAGAATTTGATTTGAAAATGTGCTCGAATTCTTTACAACTCATTAGAAATTGTTTAAAGGAACAAGAAATCAAGATATTTTGCAATCAAACCTGGTAATTTCCCAAGAACCTAATGTGGTTATTGATTTTGGTAGATGAATTTATTATTATTTTGGGGTTGTTCTTGGGATGTGCATAATATTCCCCCTCTTTCGGTTTGTGAATTGAGGGGTTGGTTTTGTTGAAGGTGGAAACCGAATTTTGTAGCAGGGTTGATTACAAAATGAGTGAAGGAGAAATCTCACAATCAATATTAATTTTTAACACAAAATGTGGACAATGTTGTACCCAATTATTATTAGGACATTTTTATATAAGTTAACATAAAAATTTAAACTACAACTACATCATCATATTGTTGTTAAGGTTACCACTTTTACATGGCAAATTGAACCTGCAGGTTGTGTTGTACTTTCGGGATAAAAGTTTAATGGTTTGGGCTAGATTTAAGGAACTTTAATCGATTTGTAAACTATGTTTCCCGGTCAAGACTCATATAGCATATTTATCTTATCACTACATGATATAACATGCTTATTTTAATGGCCTTAACTAGGCTGTCTCTAAGAATCCCTATGAATTTATGAGGCCCTGAACAATAAGAGAAATGATTTTAAATTTAGGCCCCATGATAGAGTTGGGTTAAATGAAAATTGGGTTTATTTGTTTATATGGCCCTAAAACTATGTAGGATACGTTAATGAATTTTAAAACATATCTAGTTTTAATTTTTAAATTAAATTATATCTTTTGTTTTTAAAAAATTATATATAAAATATACATTAAAAAATAAAAACTTTTGGGCCCCATAGGAGAGTGACCCCTAGGTGGTCGCTCACACTACCCCTCCCATGGGCCGAACCGACCCTAGCTAGACATGTTAATCCAACAATGATTTATTTACTAAATGAGTTCGACCGACCGTATCAAAACTTGACCATTTTCATGTCGGGTACTAAAGATGCAGATTTCAGTACTATTACTTAAAAATACCGATACCTTAAGGTACCATACCGATCAAATTCCGTAACCAATTTTTAGCGTTTTTTTTTCGGGACGGTGCTTTAGTTTCGATACGGTACATTAATTTACTAACTTTTTCCTTCAAATATTGTACTGTATCGTACCGAGCATTCATTTTCAGGATTGGTGCGTTTAATTTTCGAGACCGATACGGTATCGAAGTCATCCCTGTCCGGTATATGTCCTCAAATCTTTGGTCTTGATTAGCTCACTAGTGAAACCTTAGGGAGCTATTGTGAAACAAGCAAAGTATCTGCTTCTCATCTGAAAATTAGGGCGAACAAAAGGTACAACAATAATATTAATCGGAGAAGATGACCGACGACAATCCACCGCCTAACGCCGCCGATGCCACGTCGGATAACCACAACCAACAGGTAGACAAACCATGGCTGTCGTACATTTCAGAGGATCTGCCTCGTACGGTACAGGCATCAGCTGATTCCGCCATTCGATCTGCCCGATCGTTGCAGCAGAACTCCTCCTCTCAAGTTCGAACTCTTCAGGTACTGTGTTGTATTGTTTGTTCAATTGAGTGTATAGATTTGATTGTTTTTATGTTTTGATGCAGCAAAGAAGTAAGTACATATGATATTTAAGTATTTAACCTTATGGTTCTGATTAACTGTTTATTGTAGGAGCTAGATATTATATGTAAAACCTAGGTTAGAAGGAAATGACCTAGGCTTGAACCAGAATTTTACCGAAACCTTTACGAGTCGGATAAGATAAAGGAGAGGAGATTGAGATGGTTTGGACATGTGAAACGGAGACAAATGATAGTTCTAGTTAGAAAAGTGGAACACCTCACTTAGGTGGGGAGGAGGAGTAGAGGCAGGCCTAAATTGACTTAGGTTGAACGGATTAGGCAAGATTTGTTAGAATTGCACCTCTCTGAGGATATGGTCCAAGATAGGAATTCGTGGAGGTGTAGGATCGAAGTTAAAGATTTTTAGGAGAAGAGTACTTTTGTGTCCTGGCTTTGTTTTTTTAGGGATGGTCTTTGTGCATTTATGTATATTTGTTATTTCATGAGGTTATTTATGTACTTGTACTTCTATGTTTATTCATTCACTACTTATTTACTGGTTGGTGTTTGTCAACTTATTTATATTCAGTGTGTTTGATATCGAGTAGGGGTCTCACTAGAAGCAGCCTCTCTATCTCTATCGATAGGGGTAAGGTTTGCCTGCATCCCACCCTCACCAGACCCTACTAATAGCGTCTATTTGTGGGATTTACTGGGTTCGGTTGTTATTTACGAGTCAGATGTAAGAGGTTTCAGTTCCTGTTATTGCACCATTTTTATTGCAACTTACGAGATTTGGTCAACAAGTCTAAGTGCACAATTGTCCCAATAATATTCAGAAATGCCTTGTGCAGTTCTCTTTGTAACATAAGAGAGAAGTTGCATACCTAAGTTATGAATGTCCCAAACAGCTTTAAGGGTGTCATACCAGACACCTTTGATTTTAGGAGTAGGGTTAAAAACTTTCGTGCCATGAAGGTCGATATGGGTGTTCAATAATTACAGAAGCCCAAAGATAATAACAATCAACTCGAATTCCATCACCATTTTAAAAAAACACAAGGAAGTTTGCTTTGAGACTACTAATGCCTAGACCTCCACCCTTTAACCTAGGCATTGTTGATTCCAACCAACCCATTGATATCCAAAGTGCGGAGAACACTGGATAAACTGATAAAGACCTGTATAAAGAAAAGAAATACATAGATAAATGAGAAAGTACAGATTTTAGAAGATTGATTCCCCCACCCATCTACATGGCTTTGGCTTTCCAACCTGATAGCTTCTCTTTTAAAGCTTGAGATCTGTGTAGGACCAGTGATCAACTCTTAAAGTCTTAATGGTACTACCACCAAAGTCTAAAGTAAGAGAAAAAGGAGCCTGTCTTCACTACCAAGGTTGTAGAAGGCGCTAGGGAGGCGATGAGGTCTAGCCTAGGAACTAGTCGGGACTAGGCGGATTAGGTGGAATTAAGCGTTTTGGTATTTTTATACATATTAATATTTTATACACACACACACACACACAAATTTAGGTGTTTTTTGAAAATATGGTAAGATATATACACATAATACTTAGAAATACTTAGATATATACACATAATGCTAAGAAATACTTAGAAATTTGTGGAATTAAAAAAATAATAATAATAATAAAAAACCACCGCCGAGGCCCACCTAATGCCCAAAACGCCTAGGATTCCGACTAGGTCCTTATTAGACTATTTACCTCCGCCTAGCGCCTAGGCTGATTTTTACAACACTGTTCACTACATTTGATAAGCTTAGGCATGTGGTGCGAGAATCATTTGGTTGATGGGTTCCCACTCCGTTGCATTTGCTTCCATGGAGGTTCACCTCATATGAAATTTGATTGTTCTTCACTTCTTCATTAAATTTGATTGTTCCTCTAACAATTTACCTTTCTCCCCCAACTAGTATATCAAAGGTTTCCGTTGTAACATTTGAATGGCTTATTAATGAGATCTGTAGTTGTATAAATATGCGACCTTTTTACCAAGTAGAATGTGAAGAAAAAGCTGTGCTGTAACATTTAAATGACTTATTAGTAAGATCAGTAGTTGGATGTGGTAATAGTTTTTTTAGCTTCCGTTTACTTTTACATCATGTTGTGTGCTATTGTTGTTATAGAATCTTAAACATGCTAAGCAAAACATGGTTACGACTTACGATCAAGATATGCGTTAGTAGTCTACTTATACAGATTGTGATCTAATTCTACTAACATTTTGTGTAACTTGTTTTAACTTTTAACTTTTGTTTTACATGTTTATCTTCCAGGATCATGTACTTCAATACACATCACAGTATAAGAGTTATGAAGATTTGGTCTTCAGTAAAATCAAAGGTGATTTTTTTACCAAAGTTGTTTCTCATGATTAAAAAAACCCAGTCTGTCTCTTACTTTCCAATTTCCATTATTTTCCACTGCAACTGTTTCTTGAACCTTCTTTCACTTGGCTTGTTTTGGTCATCCGTTATGGCATCATCCTTCTCCCATACTTTTGTGCTAACAGATCAAGTCAAAGTTGCAAGAGAGCACTCAGCATTGTCTGCTGGAGTTGCAATTACAGCCGGTCTTCTCCTAATGCGAGGCAAGCAAAAAGATAATTGTTTTTCATTTTTTTTAGCTTGAACTTGTTACATAAGGGTAGCATTCTTTATCATTTTTTTATAAAAGCAACCATGTACTTATGATATCCGTAAATCACAAGGGTTATTTGAAAGCAGCATTGTTTCTCTAAATATATTTGTGTATTCCGTTTGAATGTCTTAGATACCAAAAGTCAATTCTTTCAATTAGCACATATAATTAAGATTCATCATTTCATTTTGCTGAAACCTAAAAGGTGGTTTGATGCAATATGTAGTAACTAGTAAGATGCTCTACCTTTTAAGGTCTTTTTTAAACATGTTGGTTCTAGTTCAAATGTAAATGTCATTATTTTGTGTATTTATACCCTTGATTTCCTGCATGCAGGCCCTAGAAGGTTCTTGTTCCGTCGTACATTGGGTCGATTTCAGACTGAGGAGGTACCTTGTCTAGGTTCATATACTGGCATATTATTAGAGGTTGCATGATGGGTGGATTGGGTGATGGGTCAAATGGGTTTGGGTTGTGAAATGGGTCACTTTTTCATAAAAATGGGTGGGGCAGGCTGACCCACCAAGGCCTGTTTTTCTCTGTTTATGGATTTTTCTATACTGTTACACTAATCATCCAAATCTTTGAATAGAAGGAATCAGGAGGTTGCATGAATCTGAAATAGACATGTGTCGACTTTCAACCCATTCGACCCATTTACTTTTCAACTAATTTTTTTTTCCGTTTCATTATATAAAACACAACCCAAATTGACTCATTTACTAGTAAATGGTTGAAACTGCTGCCGCTACGTAAGATCTATCAGCTTTAAAATATGATAAAAATATGATCTTTTAAATGCCGTATCCTTCTAATGTATATCCAGGCACGGATTGTCAAAGCTGCAAACAGTGTAAATGATTTGACCCTTTCGGTTCAGTTAATGAAGAAAGAGAGTGAAAAGCTACTTGAAAGGGCTGCTTTTGCTGAGAAAGGGATGACTTTTGGCTATAGTGAACTAAGGTACACCCAATCCTAAGTTGCAAGAATTTAAGTGTTTCATGTTTCATTGTTTGTGCTGACAAACCAAAGAACTAAACCTTGAGCCGACGTACCCGAACCGGCTATATTTGGTCCAGTTCTTGTTTCTATAGATCAGGATATTTTCATAAGTTGGTTCCCAGATTGGTCTGTTTCGGGGCAGATCTGGAACCAGATGGCCTTTTCTTATTCTTTTTTACATAATTGAAATGATGTCCTTTTCTATGTATATCTTTGAGTCTGTAAAACCCCAAATTGGTCTTGTCTGATTTAGTACTGAACCGCTATGCAGCAGTCCTAAATCAGACTTAAGCGAAACCTATAATTTGAAAATTGTTAAAATGTTCAAGAACCAAGAATCGGATCATATTGCACCGCCTCTTTGTCAGGCCAGTGCCGGTTTAGAACCTTTTTGAGACTAAACGACATTAGGAAATGAAACTTAAAACTTTTAAGCTAGTGATATTCAAGCCTAGTTACACACCTAAATCTGGTTTGGACTGGGCTGACTCGGACTCGAATCGGACCTAGGTCCCAGTTTTGCACACCCCTACAGCCCTACCCCTAATCGTATCAGCTGTAATGAACATAGTTTGGTGAAATCTTAAGCAAACTTGCCCTGGCCCACAAAGTTATCATTACATGTGTGTAGAACCAATTACGTGCTGTAGCTTTCGTCAGATGTAGTGACAACGTAATTTTGTTTGTCTCATGCAATAATCATTCAAACTATATTACTATGTAGGAATACTGGAGGTCAGTTTAAAAGCCTTGCTAAAACGGCTCACAAGGTTGAATGTCAAGCTAACGGTAAGCTTATCAACCCCCGCCCCCACAAATCCATAGAAAAGGAATAAAAGAAAAATAATCCTCAACAAAAGAGGGCGGATGCTAATTCACTCATCAAATAATCATTATTAAAACACCCCGTAAAATAAAATTGTGTTCTTGCAAGAAGAAATACGAATTTACTTGATATCTCTTGCACTTGAAACAGATCTTGTGGATGATTTGCGAGAAATTCCTGGTCGAGAAGCTTTGCGACTGCGAGGAGAGGTATATTTTTGTCTAAATTTCTTATTTTTTAATAAATTCTTAAAGTGTGTACAAAATAATAAAAAAGAATTAGATTTTCACAATTATAATCTTTACTTTTTTTTTAATGAAGGATTAATTATAATTTATAGAACACTAAACATATCATGTTTATCCATTTAATAATAAACAAAATAATCAGTTACTTATAAGTTATAGCATTTGTTGAACCATACAAACAAACAGGAAAACAATGCTATGACTGTGAATTATCTCAGCTTACAAGGTTTACTTTATTTATTCAGTACACTGTTATAAGTGGCTGGTTTGTTTCATTTACCATTTAGTAGCGCATAAATACGATGATTTTAGTAATTTTGAAAGGTATATATTATATTATGAAATTTAGAAGGATGTTTTATGAACATTTTAAGAAGGGATGTGTATGAAATTCGCTTCTAAGCCTTGGGTTCCACTTTTATCGCTCAGGTTGCTAATATGGCGTCAACTTTAAAAGACGAGAGGCTTGCTATTAACAAAAGGGTAATGAAAATATCCGAATTGGGTGTTCGTTTATGAATCGTATCACCATTGTGTTGCTAAATTACCTCAACATTTGGACACACCAAGATTCTCTAATGGTAATTCCGCATCGCTCTGTTTTGGAGCATGAAACTGATGCTTCATAGCTTACAAGTTTTGAGTTTGTTTTGATTGATATTTAGTGCTGTTAATAATGGCATGCTGATAATTCATTCAGTCTTTCTTAATGGCCAAATCTAAAACAGTTATATGATGCCATTTTTGGCTATTGTATTGTTATAAAATTTTATGACACTAAAACGCATCGCACACACAATGAATATGTGTACACACATGGATATGGGGAGCGTTTAGTGCAAAACCAATTTTAAGTAGAGAACTGTATAAACAAACAGTTGTACATAGTGCTATTCGCATATAGCGAGACTGTAGGGGTGCAAACGAGTCGAGCAGCTCGCGAGCTACTCGAGCTCGGCTCGGAAAAAAGCTCGAAACAAGCCGAGCTTTATCGAGCTCGAGCCGAGCTTGAGCCTAAAACAAAGCTCGTTTATTTATCGAGCTCGAGCTCAAGCCTAGCATGTGAAGCTCGTTAGGCTCGTCGAGCCTTATCGAGCCTAGTATAATATTAGTTTTTTGAATATTTAATAATATTTTGCATTCATTTAAAGTTGCTTAGTAAACGAGCCCCGAGCTCGAGCTTCACTTATCGAGCTCACGAGCCTAAATGAACTATTATTATATTATTTTTATTTAACATATTAACTAATAAATACTAAACGAGCCGAGCCCGAGCCGAGCTCGAGCTTGAGAAATTACCAACGAGCCGAGCTCGAGCTTTGAAAACAAAGCTCGAATCGAGCCGAGCTCGAGCTCGAGCTTTTATAACTTAATCGAGCTCGAGTTCGAGCCTGGTCGAGCTCGGGCTCGGCTCGGCTCGTTTGCACCCCTAAGCGAGAGACAGTAGAACGCACGTTTAAAGTGTTTATATATAAATGTTTATAACATCCATTTGTCTATTTAACATGGACAAAACTTCAAATATCCTCTCAAATTGAGGATGTGAACTATTTCCAGAAACAAACTCATGAACTCTACCATTTAACTCAATGCAACTTAAACCCGAAATCTTCTTCACACCGCTATCCCTCATCACTTTCCTTGTTAATCCAGACTCGTTCCAGTGGCCCTCGGAAGCATACATATTTGAAAGAAGTAAAAAGTTCCCACTGTTATTCGGCTCGAGTTTAACCAAACGTTGAACAGCTAGTTGACCAAGCTCAACATTTCCATAAAGTCTAGACGCTGCAAGAAGTGAACCCCAAATCGCTGCATTTGGTTCAAAAGGCATGCGGTTCAGTAGCTCTTGCGCCTCTAATAAACAACCAGCTCGGCCTAGCAGGTCAATCATGCAACCGTAATGTTCAATTCTTGGCTTAATCGCGTATTTTGGAAACAAGTTGTTGAAATACCAACGGCCTGGTTCCACCAACCCACAATGACTACATGCAGAAAGAACTGCAATAAGCGTAACATTATTTGGTTTAACACGCGCTTTTTCCATTCTTGAAAACATATCAAGAGCTTGTTTTCCAAGCCCGTGTAACGCCAATCCAGCAATGACAGTTGTCCACGTTATAACACATCTATCTTTCATGGTTTCGAAAACCTCAACCGCTTTCTTTATGTTCCCTGATTTTGCATACATGTCAATAAGTGCGTTACCAAGAGACATACTTTTGCGCAACCTATGTTTATCTACATACCCATGTATCCATTCACCGAGCTCTAACGCACCCAACTGAGCACAAGCCGAGAGCACAGCCACCATAGTAACCTCATCAGGGCTCACACCATCACTCACCATTCTACTAAAAACCTCAACCGCTTCCAAACCTTTGTTCGCCTGAGCATACCCTGCGATCAACGCCGTCCAAGAAACCACATTTCTCTCAGGCATAACCTCAAACAATTCTCTCCCTCTCTCAACCTCACCAGCCTTACAATACCCAGAAACCATCGCGTTCCAAACCGCCACATCTCTCACAGACATTTCATCAAACACCTTACGTGCATCCCAAACACACCCACAACCAGCATACATCCTAACCAACTCAACTCCTACATAAACATCATCATCCAATCCATAACCAATCACTTGACAATGAACCCCTTTACCCAAAAACAACCCATGATCACCCAACTTAACCAAACCCTTCAACAAAAACGGAATTGTGTAACAATCAGGTCTTAACCCAATAACCAGAGCTTCATTGTAAATAAAGATTGCATCTTTGATATGGGTATTGGTTGAAAGAGCCTTGATCATGGTGTTGTAAAGATATATGTTCTTGAAAGTTTTGTGGGAGAATATGGAGAGTGCATGGTTTATGAGATTAATGTTGGAGCATGCTTCGATTAAGCGACTGATAAAGATGTTGTCTTGATCTAGAGCTCGAATTAACATGAACCCATGTGTTTGGTATATGTGATTTTTAGTAGTGCATTGGTTTAATAATAAAGAGATGGTTCGATACAGCATTTGAGTAATATTGGGGGAAGATTTTGAAAATGATTGGTAAAGTTTATAAATGATAAACCAATGTTTTTATAAACCGGACTTAGACAATGTGTACTGGTTAGTGAATTGGGCGTTTCGCGCTTGGACACCGCCCCCGGGGGCGCTAAATGCAAGTTTTTGGATATGGCGTGAAATTTTTCACGGGGCAAGGGGCAAGGCAACAT
>CM061227.1:35026500-35066040 GCA_030844895.1 Ambrosia x helenae
ACCCGGATTACCTGCCTCGTAACTACTATCCACCACCTTTGTCCACCGGCATCGCCGCTCACTACCTTAACCCTAACTTTTTGCAGCGTTTCGTTTATCTTTGAGGCTTCTGATTGACAGTTTTGGTTTTCCAATGAATCCATGATGGGTTATATGTTCGTTCACCCTGATTTTTTGATACAAGGTTGGATTTTATTTTTAGGTTTTCTAAAGTTGATAAATTCGATTTGGGTCTACTAATATTGGAGTTTCTTTATGGTTGAGTACTTTTGTTTTTTGCCGACCTTTCATTTATGGTTGGGTGTTGCTTTATTTGCCACTTTCGCTTTTGTGCTCCAAAGGCTATGATGATTATATTAGAGAGGCGTTGCTTGGCATGGCATAAACAAGGATGGCAAGTGTGTTGTTATGCACTTGCAACCTGAATTGTCGCCACAACAATCCAATAGTTCAATCTGAGCCAAAGGGTGATCTATGTCTATTGAGGTTGCAAATTTTATGATTTTCTTTTGATTGGTGCATGATAGACTGCTGATCATTTAGTAGGGTTATAAATTATCAATTAGTTGTGATTTTGTTGTAAATTTGAGCATGTGGATTGGCTCTTCGATGGTGCCGGTTGTTTTCCATGTTGATGGTGGCCTTGGGTTTTTTTGTCTTTTATATGGATGTCTTCATTCCGATGACGATGAATTAGCTTTCATCAGAGGGGTGCTTGGATTTGATGACCTTAGACCCTAATTTCTTTTGGGTTTTTGGCCCTATTTTTATAATGGTTCGATTGTTTTGGGGTTGTTTTTTCAGATACGGTGTGTTGTGGTTCACCTAAGGCTTAATAGAATTGCAACTTGGTTTGGCTTGTAGCTGATTATTTGTGGCTTTGACATTATAATGGTCTGTACGTTAACCGGCGATGATGAATTTGGTAAAAAAAATTAGCTTTGACGTTGCATAGCAAGGATGGCGAATGTAGTTTTTGCTGTTTGCAACCTGTTATGTAGCCATGATAACCTAATTACCTATTCTGAGTCGTTTGTTACAACCCTTTATTGATGCAATCTGTTATGTTTGGACTTGCTGTTTCTATCCCAGTTTTCAGGCAGAAAGTGACGGTTAATATAATACAATAGTTACCAGCCGGGCTCAATAATGACAGACAAACGAATTAGAAAAATGACCTTGAAAACTTTGATATAGTATTTTCATATTGATTATCTAGCTGCAACAAAGCCTTACATGGTTGCAAGGTATGGAATTTTATAAGAATTTGCAAATTCATTATTTCAAACCAGGTGTATCAATCATGTCATTTGGTAGGGTGATTTGTTGAACCTGAACATGGCACATATAACAATCGTGTACAGTTTATGGTTTCTGAAATAATTATGTTAAAACTATGTTTTTCCCAGGATGTCCTAAACAAGATCATGTCATTCTCTCATAATGTACTAAGGACGGTATGCTAAACAATCGACAAGCCGCAACTTCTGGTGGAACTGCAACTTATGAGGTCTGTTTGATTTTTCGATTCTATTTACTAACTGATGTTAACAAATAAAACTCGAATAAATACAACTTCGGTAAGTTGATCAGAGATAATATTAACAACAAGAACAGATACACATAACACAGGTACAAAACGATGAAACTATTGTTAACAAAGTTAAAAACAAATGAATAATAAATAAAAAAATGCAGTTTTTAAGGACAGAATGTTTGATGGTGATCATTCCGATTACCCACGGCTCTGCACTTACAGCAGAAGTTACAATATGGTGGGAAGGATTTGTGTTTGGTAAATGAATAACGAACGAAAAGACAAAACAACCCTTTATCTGCAGGTTGCCTTTGGTTATTCCCACTTTACTTCTTCCATGCACTTACGTAGGCGTGCTGCTTTTGGAGTTTGTGTCAATGTTATTCAACTGAGTTACCCATTTAATTGAAGCACTGGTTGTTTTAGGCTTTTTTCCCCAGGTACCGTTACGTCTTTTGTTTTGTTATATCGATTTAAATGTTACTTGAACACTTAACAAAACAATATTTAACAATTAACATGCAATTGTCAAGTGTGGATCATATGTTATTGCCTCATGTGGCTGCATGTGATCATAATAGGGGTAGACGAAATGTAACACCCTAAATCTGTTTTACAGATAACTCGCAGCGGAAAATACCAACCGAAAAATTCATTTCTTTAAAAACAACTTAAATGTTTAGAAACCGAATGTTCTAAGTCCAGCCATTTCTATACCAATAAAAAGTGTTTTAAAAACATAAAACAAGATTAAAGAGAGAAAGAACAAGAGAACAAAACAGAGTTTGTTTGTAGAACAAACATCCATGACTCTGTTTTGGAAACAAAGTTGGATGAATGTTGAATGTTTTCAAGACCCAAGAGATTAATATGAAGAACAAGAACAGAAAGTTTATGGAAGCAAGGCACTCATGTAAGAAAAGTGGTTTAACAAGAAGTCAGTAGCAGGATTCATGGAAGATGTTGTTGTGTTTGGGTGTTGTTGAGGTCAACACTCACTAGTGGAACAGTGGCTCATGAAGCAGTGAGTGGTGATGGAGTATGGTTTACATTAGTGTATGACTTTATAGTGTGTGTTTTTATTTTTATGTGGAAAAAAAAGGTGGTGGATAGAGAGTCAAATATGGGTTCTTAAAAAACGTGGTTGACAAGAATTACTTGGTGATCAAGAATATATATGGAGACATTTTGAAAATCGGAAAATCTAATAATGTTATAATTAATTTAAAAATATAAATTGTAAAGAACTATTGAAATAAAATTGATGAATACATTCAGTCTATAAAGTTGCAGTGAATTTCAGTAACATCATATTAATTTTTATTTTTTTAACAAAATCCTAAAAGAATGTAGGATGTCTTCTGTAATTTTGTCAAATATAAACACTAAAAAACTCTTTTCTTTTATAAACACACTCATTCTATAAAAATTTTATATATCATATTACTCGGGGTTGTTTGGTAGTTTCTTAATGATTTCATTAAGATGCTAATTCTGAATCAGTCAGAAAGCCTCTTACCTATTATTAACTTTCAAAATAATGTTGAATGAAAATTTTACCCCTCTATCCATTCATAATTCATATGTGTTGATATCCCTGAGTGGCCAATCACACACCCAAGGGCAATTTCCCTAGCTAAGTTCAAGATCCGCTAATGCACGTACCACCTCCTCGATCCACCAACAACTAGTCAAGCCGACCCAAGTCAGACCCACCACCAACTAGTCAAGCCGACCCAAACGCAAAGGTTACCAAACAACCCGTTATTATGTTGTATAGAATATGATAGGTTTAATGTTACCGTAAAGTAGCTCAATTCTTTTTGTATAGAAACAAAGACTCAACTTTTATTATGTGTTTCGTGTTGGTCATCTCAATTTTGATATAGTTAAATATGATAGGTTTTGTTCGTAGATCATAATTACGATCATATGATCCATGTAGCAATTATAAATGTAGAAAATTGAATCGTAATAGACCAGAGCAAAACCTAGTGTTTTGGTTATATGAAAGATCAAAATATCATGTTTGGGTTTGTGTTTGTCAAAAAATCGCCTACCATAATCGACCCACATCCTGCATTTTATTTAGGGGTATTGGATTTTAATAATTCAAACTTTCACCCATTGGCTGACAATAATATGTACTTCAAAAATTCCCAACAACGATCCCAACTTTCAACGTATTGGCCGACAATGAACCTTTGTTAACTGAGAACTAACTCAGTTAGGGGATGCTGATGTGGACGTTAATTATACATAATAAGCTGTAACATTTGAAACTCTACTAAAAGATAACATTAAGGTATGTCTCTTATTGAAATCCTGACATAATCCTTATACTTGAACAGAAAACAATTATTTTGCACAATTAGTTGATAATATTACAGTTATTACATTATCCACTTCTACCCATACACCTAGAACTGATTAATCACCTTACAATGATAATCTGGGAGCTACAACATCAGCTCCCGATAACGCTGACTGCGATAACCGAAGATCGTTGACAGATAACTTCCGGTTTTATCAAAATCTAGTGTTTCAAACTCATCCATGATCGGCGCAATGTCGTCTTGGCTGATCTTTCCATCTCTTTTAACTTGTACACAACAAACTCTGCAGCCCTGTTGAGTATCCAAAGTTAAAAACACCATATCATTAAAAAAAAGAAAGAAAGATATATTTTATACTTACACAACGACTCCATCGCCATCAAAATCAGCTGCCTCGAGGTCAGAAGTCGTTGTTTTCCTTTTAAGAACCCATCTAACCAACGATCTTTGCTTTCTTTCGGTGTAAAGCAAAGCAAAAGTGAACAGCAACTGCGCTACATAAACCGTACCCAATAATATCCAGAACACAGCAAACACGCGCCCACCTATTGTCGAAAAACATTTATCTATATACCCAAGGCCTGTAAGCGTCGCAACAACACAATAAAACGCGTGTACAAAATCCAAATCTTCAACCTCAAGTAACAGACCTGTTCCTGCACCCATAAGTACTAAAAGCAATAATACCAAGATTATACACTTGTTCCTCACTGTATTCGTTTTCATTTTCTTAAGGATTTGTGCTTCACCGATGGTTTCGTTTAGATGCAACGCCTTTTCAAGTATTCGCTCTTGTTTCACCACCAAAATCTCGGCTGCTTTACCTAAAACCAACCCAACTATTAACATGCCCGAGACCACAAACAGACACGCGAGTAGGATTGTGAAGTGCTATGAGGGACAACGTCTCCATACCCAACAGATGTCATAGTTACAACAGTGAAGTAAAGCGCGTCAAGCACGCTGTTTGTTTTGTTTCCAGAAATCTGTTGCTCAGTCAGATGAAAACAAAGTGTACCTGCAGCTAAATACACTAGCAATATGACAGCTACTTTCCAGTAACTTGAGTTATATTGGTCAAAAACAGACTTGGGCATTGTTCAACTGCATTGGTGGTTTGATCATTGTAAGTAAACGAATCGGCCAGTGGGGCACTTTTAATTCGCCGAAATCTTCTTCTTTTGGCAGAAGCTATATGATCAGTTACACGCGGGTGCTTTGGCGAGGCTTGTTTTTCGCCATTAGTTTGTCATGGCAAGACACTTGTTAGCTGCTATTATCTGGAAACTTTAGGACACAATTCAAAATGTCAAAATATTGAAAAAGTCTATAAGTTTTTTTTTTTTTTTTTGTGTGTGTGTTATAATAGTATTAAAAGTTGTGTACACATATATACTTACATATGAACTGAAGCAGGATAACGGTGATTATGAGTAAACACTAAACAGGGTGGCTCCGACGAGTGTAGAATTGGTCAGTTTCGTAGAGTTTTACGAAGCTGACCGGATTCTTTGAAGGCGGAGGAAGGAAGGAAATGGAGTGGCTCGGGCAGGGGTATGGCAATGTGTACCATTTATAACATTGTCACACCTAAACACACTCTAAAGTTATGTATATGACTTTAGAAAAAAAAAAAAAAAACGTGTAAACTTTTTTTGTGGCCCCTAAAGCATCTTCAGAGTCATTGAATATACAGGGCTGCTAATAATATCTAATATGACTACTTTTTTTTTGTATAGGTTGTCTGAGTGGATGGGACCTGTATTCATTATTTTGTTGTGATTGTTTTGTTTCTAAAATTTTGTTCTAGCGAGTTAGCGACGGAAAGTCTTTTTTTATTATTGACGGGCAAACTAGTTAAATAACGTTATTAATAGAAAATTTGGTCTGTCAGTATATGTATTTTAATATCACTATGCATTTTGTAGGAAAATAAAGAATACAAGTGGACTATATCTTTTTAAGGATATGTGAAGTCTAAATCATTTTTAAAGCAATGTTAGAGGGTGTGAGTTGGTATCCCACTACTCTTATGGTAACACCGTCTTGGGTGACAGGGGTAGTGGGGGCTGCTATGTTTCATGGGTTGTAGACAATGGATAGATTGAGAGTGGAGGTTTTTGTTTTTTATGGTTTAGGTGGTAGTGCTACCTCTAAAATTATGTAATCAAGGTGGTTTAGTGAAGTTCAGGATAGTGCCCCACCCTCCCTTAAAACATAGTGGACACTAAACACGCTAGCACACCACTAAAATCCACACCACTAAAACATAAGTGGACATTGAAGTTCAGTCAACGTTTGATCGTGATTATTATCACTTTTTTATTTTACTATGGTTTTTTTTACACATTTACGTGACTTATATAACGCTTGCCATGTTTAGGATGAGCTAAAATATTGTTTTGGTAAATAAAAAAAAAATTTACTAACATATGATCTATGATCATCTCTAATGGGCTTACGCATAGCCCCTTATCTTGTCAACGTTGGGGCTGCACAAGCAGTCCGATGTTTTCATCTATTTTGCGTATTGGGATGGGCGCCATATTTTCTCTCTCTCCTCCCCCTCTCACAGACCTCACGAATGATGCCGTTGGTGGACAAACGACACTCTTGCTATCCTCCCACGTCTGCCTCTCTCTTCCACCAACAGTCCAAGTGCGTCCCAAGGACCTCCTGTCGGAGGTGGTCTTATCTAAGAATTATTAAAGAGACTCACTACCACTCAAATCTAGAAAAAAAAAATAATTGGTTAGTGATTGCTTTAAAATAAATACCTTGATGTAACGTTTTTGACTTATATTAAAAATTTCTTGTTCATCTTTAATAATATAATTGATAAAAGATGTTTTTAATAATCGATAGAAAATACTTTTTGCGGGTCAGAAGTCTTTAAAGAGAGGGTCATGGCCCTTTAACATTTTAACCGTATTTCTAACAACTATTTTAACACATGACTCAAATTTATGTCTGATCAAACTACATGAAAGTAAAACTTTTGCTTAAAGAAAAATGGTCCTATGATATAAAAACACTAAACTTTTTGTGTTTTCTCACTAAAGTCAGTGAACAATTTTTTGCATATAAAAAGCACTACACTTTTAGTTTTTTCTTACAAAAGTCACTTAACATTTCTTTGTATTTAAAAAACACTATACTTTTTGTCTTTTCTCATAAAAGTCACCCAACGTTTTTTTGTCATGTGGTTATTATTTTATTTCGTAGTTTTTAAGATATTTTGTAATTATATATTTATTTTTGTAACAAATTATATAACAAAAAAAATCTCTTGTTGCAATCAAAGTAATATTAGTTCCTCTAATTTAAATAGTCATACAATTCTTAAGTACAAAGAAAAAATTATATAAAAAATAAGCACTGTTTATTAATCGATATAAGACGCGTGAAGTACTTAACTTAATCAATTTCATCATTTTGACATTTTTTAAGGATATAAAATATATAGACCACCTATGCAACACGTAAGCAAACAAAACTAGGAGTTCCGGTTCCGAATTATTTAAAACAAAACATCAAAATTTTGTTCGAAATCGACATTTTAAGGGGTTTTATGCGGGAAAAAAATGTTTGGTGGCTTTTATGGGAAAAATATAAAGTATAGTGTTTTTTAGGTACAAAAAAAATGTTGAGTGACTTTTATAAGAAAAAACTGAAAGTGTAGTGTTTTTTATGTGCAAAAAAAAAATTGTCGAGTGACTGTAATGAGAAAAAACAGAAAGTTTAGTGTTTTTTTTATGCTATTTCCCTAAAGTCAATAACTCATGTATAAAAAAGTCTATAATATAACAATAAATCATCTAACCATCAAAGTTTTTTAACATTCAGAAATCAAACAATCGAACATGAAGTTTCATCTTGCTCTTGCATAAAGCATCAAACATTCAATTCTAAACATCATTTGTTTATCCCCGTCAAAGTTATACGGGTTTCAAGTCTTCAAGTCTCACAAGGTAGGTTTTAGAGATGATGCGTGTTCGTCGATAAATAAAAATTTATTTATAGTTTTGTTAAAAAAATAATAATAAAAGGACAACAGTTTGATTAAAGTAACAAACTTTAAAGGCAAGTGATAAACAAATATAATCTATATATATAATAAAAGAAAGCCATTTTGATGACATGTCATTCAAGGAGGCATTCTCCCCCTTGAGTGTGCCATGTGTCATCATATGTGTCACTTGGTATTTAAGTTATAAAAAAAAGTAAACATCACAAGAAAACATCACAGGAAATCCATCTCCTCTCTTCTCCTCTCTTCTTCTTCAAACCCTACCTAACTCCTCAATAAAACCCTAAATAATGAAATCGTGCCTAACCTTCCTCCTCCTCTCCATGTTTCTTCCTCTCCATCCTCTTCCATCTATGATTCTCTTCTCCAAAACAATTAGGGTTCTTCTCAAACCCTCTTTTAACACATGACCGTAAGTTATTATTATTATTCTTTACATCAATTGCTCTATTTTTCGGTTGATTTTTTTTTCTAACTTTTCGGGGATTTTCAAGATCTTTCTATGTATGTTTAGGGTTTGAAATACTGAGATGGTGAAAGGTTGCGCCGCCATAAAGGATATTTCAAGATTTGAACTTATTGTTGTGCAGAAAGATTGCCGTGATAATGGAAAGAATGATGTATAACGTTCTTTACATTTATTTAAGAGAAAAAAGTCCCAACTATTCCATCTTCTTTTTAGCCCATTAATTCTAAGTCCCGCTAATTTTTGCGCCAAAACCTAGGTCAGTTTCTCCACTTCTTAATTCTCTCTCCCCTGTGAAATTTTACAATTAACCGCTATTTTGCAGCCCTAACCGGACTCCCGCCACTGTTTTGCAGCCGTTTTGTAGCTGCCGAACCACCGTCGCCCACTCAAACTTTCCTGTCGTCTCCATCCCTAAGTTACAGACAGGTATGTACCGTTAGTTCCTCTGATATCTTCTTTGTTTTAAAATTTGGTTTATGATTAGGCATAGGGTTTTGATTGTTAATGTGGGCTGTGGTTCGACTAATTTTTTTTTGCTAAAGGTTGCTTCTCCTGGTATGTTTGGTCATTTGATATCTTTGAATTTTTACAAAATGTTATCTATATTGTCGCATCTTATATGGGTTATTTTGAGCCAATAGGCATTTATTTTAGTAATTAGGGATTATCAATGTTTTTAATGTTTTATAATTTTGATTTTGATTTATATCTAGCAAATGGACAGGTTTTGGAGTTACAATTGTTTTAATATAACAGTACTTATATTTTGGTACGAGTAAGAGTTTGTTTAGTATAAACTGATGTAAAGCATTTGGAAGTTAGGCTTTTGGTATAACAGAAGGAAATAATGTTTTTGGTTTGTTTTAACAAATTAATGTATATGCAGAAGAGTCTATGGTAATAAAATGATAAATGTTTCTCAAATGTTTTGAAACCTTAGTTACAGAGATTCATAAGTTAGCATCATAAATAATTTTGTTGATGTGCTATTGGTTTATTAATTTTGTATTAGCATGTATTGCTTCAAGGAGACACGTCACTATGGGTCTAGACGAGATCATCCATGATGATGCGTATGATGACAGTGAGGGTCACACACCTCATCCCTCTGGGCAAAACATGTTCCACACAGGCATGCCTCGTAACACTTCTGGGAAGAAATATATTGAACGCATTGGGAATAAGTATTTTATTTGTTTTATCATTTTAGTTGGGTTCTTTTTATTCATGTTAAATACTTAGGTTAAAGTATAATTTTTGGTTATTTTTAATTGGTCTATAGGTGTCACCTCACATCCTATGTGGCACCTCTCAAATGAGAGATTGCATCATATTGACATGTAGGATATCTAGCTTTGCAATATATATATATAATATATATATATATATATATATATATATATATATGGGGGAAGGTTTAAATAAAAACCCACCTAAAATGAAGAAACCTTGTAAACTTCATCTCCACCATCCAATCTACTTGATCAATGGTTAAGATTAAAAGTTAATATTATAATCATACAAGATGACAAAAAAGGTTAGAAGGGTAATTTGTACCCTTTTCTCTCTCCATCCAATCAATCATCTCTCTCTCTTTCTCTCACTAATCTTCTCTCTCCAACATTCTCTCTCATACTTTTTCCTTTACAAAATCAGATTTTTAGTGATTAAAAAAAACAATTTTATTTATTAATAAAGCATAATCAGATTCATATTATTTGCCAGCACCAGTGTTGTTACGTACGTAAAAACCGTCAAGACAGTTTCATATTAATTTAAAAAAATGCTGACTTGTTAAGTTTTTATTCGACCATGTTATTTTTTCGATTAAATTTACCAGCACCAGTAATTTTACATACGTAAATAAACGTGTCGCCAGTTCATATTATTTCAAAATTTAGGCTTATTAAATTTTTTTATTAGACCATGTTTTTTTTTGTTTTATTGTACCAGCACCAAAGTTGTTGCATACGTAACAAAAAGGTCTAAATGATTTTTCAAAGCAAAAACATTCAAATGTACACAAGAATGTTTCTTACAAAAGCTAAAACCAATCAAAACGGTCATTACAATCAACAAATGCTAAAAAAAACTATCATAAATAAAAAAAATTGTCTACACTTCATTCTTGATAATCATCTTCATCTTTAATGCAAAAAATATGCTGACCTGCAAAAATAAAACAAAAATCATCAATTTACATGTAAAGCCCCCCCCCCCCCTGTGTTAACGTATGTTAACAATCTGGATTACAAAAATACATACGAAACTGATACAAACAAACATTGTTTTATCCATGACTAGTGACTTTTGTTTTATCCATGACTACAAACAAACTTAATTTTGTTGTTACATACGAAACAGACGCAATATAGGAAACAGATGCAAACATACATTCCACACATTATAATACTCATACAAACATGCACATACTAGTAATAAATTAGACAGACATGGTACAAAAACACACGAGTGTTACATGTGTAACAGGAAAACACAGACCAAACTTTGTAGTCTGCTGTAAACATAGAGCATAATTTGATATGCTAGAAAACATAGAACAAATTTTGACTGCAAAAAAACAGATATGCTACACATGTAAACAGCCTAACTCAACACAAAGATTATACGAAAATATAGACGATAAAAACACCATAACTAAACACCAAGATACTGATACTACGAACATAAAACACAAAACGAAAAATCATTTTCGATGTTTAACATAATATCAAAAAAAAAACAGACATGGTGCAAAAACACACGAGTGTTACATGTGTAACAGGAAAACACAGACCAAACTTTGTAGTCTGTTGTAAACATAGAGCAGAATTTGATATGCTAGAAAACATAGAACAGAATTTGACTGCAAAAAAACAAATATGCTACACATGTAAACAGCCTAGCTCAACACAAAGATTATACGAAAATATAGATGATAAAAACACCATAACTAAACACCAAGATACTGATACTACGAACATAAAACACAAAACGAAAAATCATTTTCGATGTTTAACATAATATCAAAAAAAAAAGAGATGCTAGTAACACACAAAAAAACAATTATTTCCAACTTTAAAAAAATAAAATATTAAACCACCTAACCCCCAACACAATACATTTTCTGTAAAAAAAAACATAGATAACATAAAAAAAACTCATTAATTAGAAAACAAAAAGAAAATAGACAGGCATGGTGCAAAAACACACGAGTGTTACATGTGTAACAGGAAAAACACAGACAAAAATTTTGCAGTCTGCAGTAAACATAGAACAAAATTTGATATGCTAGAAAACATAGAACAGAATTTGACTGCAAAAAAAACATATGCTACACACGTAGTAGTGCTGTTACATACGAAACAGTAGACATCCAAAAAAGATTACAACTAAGTAATTAACTTCCTTGTAAAAAAAACTTCAAAAAAAGAACAATAAACTAAAGTCTTTCAAAAAAAAAAAAAAACCCCAGCTCAAAACAAAGTTACCAACTTCAATTTAGCGATTTCCAACAACACACGCCCAAATAATATAACAAAAAGGGGGAATCTTTCATTGAGGCATTAAAACAAACACTTGGTGTGCATGTAAACTCAACAGCTAAAACCCTTTCCAAAACAAGAAAAAAAATACCAACAAACACACAACACTGCAACGTAAATCCTCAATTAACATCTACACAACAAACCCTACAAAAAAAAAAAAGAAAAGAAACAGACTTTAATTCACAAATCAACCTCAAAACAACAAGAAAAAGAAAACCCACTTCACAAACAGCATAAATCAACGATCCAAACAAAACCCAAAAAAGGAGGCAACGATTAAATCAAAACTAAGTAACTTACCTGACCTCTGTCCCTCGAAAAACAAGCTTTTGTCAACAGCTTGCATATAATCAAACCCGAATGATGCATCAACGATGGTTAAAACTAATAGGAATGTCGTGAAAAACTGTCTCGGGTTCATTATTGATGATGATATGATGAAGATGAGAGATAGAGTGATGATGTAAGATAATAATAAGATAATAAAGCTCTGATTGCTCATCGTTTTGATACAGATCTGGTGCTTTAGATGGGATTTTTGTTGCAAATCTAGCTTTGATAAAGATGAAAGGAGAGAGGGAATGGAGAGAAATCAAATTTTTGAAAAAATCAGAGAGAGAAGAAGAAGATATATACTGACATTTGATAGAGAGAGAGGGGAGAAATTACTGAAATAGCCCTTGGTTAATAAAAAATGATTTGTTTAGTTGGTGATGTGGAATGCTCACATCCACACAATGGGTTTGTGGGAGTTTCTTCAAAATTTTGGGTTTCTTGTGTATACTTAGCCTATATATATATATATATATATATATATATATATATATATAGATAGATTTGTAAGTGTGTGTTAAGTTATTAGCTCCATCAACTTCATAGTTTTGTCTGGTTATTGATCTTTTTTCTTTTCTTTTTTGACTTATAGTCGTTTAGTTTTGGTTGAGATTTTAGTTTTTTATATTGTTGGTTGCTAGAATTATTTAGATTCTTCCCCAAAAGATGTTATGGTTATGTACGAAGGAAGGCAATTTTATGTCATTTTAGGATTTTGATCTCTCATTAGATTTTTTAACCCCGGGACGCTCCCGGGGTAAAAACTAGTAATTACAATATAATAAAGAACATGTTGATTTGAATAGTAAATTATGTCATATTTGTAATTTTCACATCTTTTAGGGTCTTTTAAATCTTGTATATCTTATATGCAATACGAGACACTTCCCTGGCTTCTCCTTATTGGACCTCAAATTCTAACTCTCCTCAATCAAACACGTATCCTACAAAGGTCTCAGACGCTCTTCGTCTAGATCCGATGCCGTCTACAGCTTGTCGTTCCGTCCATATCGTTCGATGTGGGCGGTGAAGACGTTGTACGAACGTACAGTGTTGATGATGGCAGGCTTTGGGTGGTTGCAACGGCGGCAACGGTTTGCGATGGCCGGCGTCTACGGTTGCAAAGACGAATGTTGTACGTTTGGAATTTCCATCTTTATCTTTGTAATCCGACTTTTGGTTGTTTGAACCCTACTTTTATTTTGGGCATTATTATTTGATTTCTATTGTTGTCTTTGAAGGTGCGCTGTCTTTGTTTTCTTTTTTGTTGTTGCATTGATGATGATGATGATGAGCCTATCTTTGTGTTCATATCTTTATTGAATCAATGATATGATATTCATATCTTTGTAGCTGATCGGAGACGTCGTTGAATTCATTTCTGGACTCAAAGGTTAGTTCCTTAGTGATCTCAAGTTGACAATCAAGAACATGTATAAATCTATATTCACTTCCGTTATGTATTTTAGTTATGATTTGTTTTCTTTTTTGTGATCAACTTTTTACATCTTTGAAACAAGTTTTACTGGAGATTAAGCACTTATTAAGCATATCTGGAATGGGGTTGATTAACGCTCAAAGCTTAGTGTTAGTTAAAAAGGAACAAATATCACCCCAATTTTTTTAAACATGTGTGAATATCTTAAGTTTTTTTTCTTCTGAAATTGTTGCTCATGAATATGAATTTCTTAAAAAACCAGCAATTTGTTGATAAACTAATTGCTATAAAAGTGAATATACTTAATAATTACTGGTTGTTGGGGAAGTCCAAACAATTCTTTGTTGATGCTTTAAAATCAGCAAAGGTAACTTAGCAAACTCAAATTAGTAATTATACTTCATTAGTTTAAATTTAACCTTCTGAAAGCCACATACATGGATATTGGTAAACACGCAGTTTTTCAATGATTTTACATACCATCGAATATGCAGCGATCTTGCAGTGGTCACCTGTAAACGTTTAGTGATTACAAAATGCGTGAGACGCAACCTCTAAGCAGAGTAAGTGTTTTACTTTAAAGATTCAAAGTTTTATATGTCAACATGTTTGATTATCTTATTTCCATGTCTTTAAACTCTCAGGAGTGATGGATGAAAGCGGAACGATGGTCAATTAAGCAAAACGATGGTGGTCGATTAAGGTGATTAGTTATCGATGAAGCAATCAGACGGTTAGTTTGTATTTATGTTGGTAATATTTTTTTTTTCTTTTTACATAAGTGTGTTTAAGTTTTCTTTTTTTTGTTTTTTTTTCTTTTTCTTCTTCTTTTTCAGGAAAATTGTGATTTCCAGTAATTAAATGAAAGTTGATACTTAAATGAAAGTTGATACTATCTGCTTCTAATCGCATGGTTATGTTATGTGACTAATTTTTTTTATCTTTCACAATGTAGGTTGTTTGTTTTCAGTGATAGTTCATTTTTTAAACGCTTAGCTTAGCTAGGAACTATCCAGCATATTGCGGACGCGGACCCGGTTCGAGATGGAGCCAAGGCGCTTCAACTGAAATACCACCACAGACCCGTTGGCAAGAGAAAGCGGGATGCCAGGAATCGAACCGGTGACCTCTAACGGGCGGGAACCCACCTGCCATGGTTACGTCTTTACACCCTGCGGTTAGATGGTTTATTTTGGGTCTACAAGGTGTCCTTTTTGTTATACACATGGTTTTTATCCCTCTTTTGGGTTGTATGCCTTTTGTGGTCTTTCGGCCAACTACTTTTATGCTAGGAGTATTGGACTTGGGACTTGGGAGGCTGTTTAGTGTTAAAAGTATGATATTCGTTCTTTTTGCAAGGCAGCCGTGGTATTATAAATTGGTTTTCTTTCTTTTTTACAAAACATCCATGGTCTGCAGCCACAACGGGTTTCCCATTCTGAGCTGCAAATTTGCATGTTCCACTAGGCCATGATGATGCCAAAAAATTGTTTAGTTGTTTTGGCATGGCAATTAACCTATCATTTAATATGTAAAGGATTGTAATAGTGTTTTTGTTATGGTTGCTTGATCTACAGTGCATGCTCAGTGTACACGTGTGCTCAACTTTTTATCGTGCACTTTTATCTTTTCCCTTCGAAGCCTTTGTTGACTTCTTATGAAATGGTGGGTTTATCTGCATACGGTTTCTGAACAACATTAAACAGGCTAGCAACTAAATCTATCCAAAAGGGGACACCTTTGTTATATGGTGACTTTCTTGAAAGTGATATTTGGTAATAACCTACAACATAATAAATGATGAAAAGCCTTTTTGATGGGATTCTTCATTTTTAAACGTATTTGGGTGAACAAAAAGTGGGGCTTTTTTAAATATTTTATAATGTAGTGTTCTATTTTGTTGGGTAGTTTAGACAGCTTCCGAACGCGAGGATATGATGCTCTAAGCTATTCGCCCTTTGGGTGAATAGCTGCCATCCTTACGGGGTTAAACTTTTCAAAAGTTATGTTTATATGTAATTACATTATGTTAATAGAAGTTATCGTGGGTTTTTATGGTAACTTGGCTCCCAACAATTGGGGAAACTTAAAGCTTTTACCAAGCCTTTTTGTACTGTGAGAGTCCTAGACTGCTTGAATCTGACTGTCTTTGTGTTTGTTGCAGAGGATTTTCGTTTCACTTCAGTTGCGACTCCTACTATTTATGCAGGTATGCGCTGCTCTGTTTTTATTTCCTTCAGTCGTAGGTACAATATCATCTTGAAATGTTTGTTGATAGCGTTTATGTAGTGTATGGCTAAGATAGATTGATTTATGAAAAAAAAAAAAATATTGGATTCTCAGTTGCGTGAGTCATATCGGTGTTCAAGTTTATTGTAGTAATTTGTGGCATCCTTATATGGTATCATCAAATCTGCATTATTTTTCTATGAAGACTTGATTGTAATAAATGTTCATAACATAATTGAGCATATATGTGATTAATGAACATTAAAAAAACCACTTTAACAGTTGGTGAAACAAGATTGGAATTGGTTTTTTTCCAAGATCTAAATGAGTACAGAGATAATTGTTTACTTATTGTATTAGTTTCTTTTGGTGTATATATCATTTTTATAACCATGTTTTAAACGAGCATTTACATTAATTAAATATGTGCTTAGTTATATTAATAGCATCACTATTTTGAGCTTTCAACACACCGAATACTAGAACAATAAGTACAGAGAGAAGGAATTGTAGGTACATTCCAGGTGAAACATTTAACAAATTAAGTTCATGATTCCATTTCCAAGTTGTAACAAAAGCAAATCATGGTGCAGAACTGCAGATTACATGGGCATATTACGACGAATGTATGGCAACAACTCAAAAAAGCAAACCATACGTGGTTCTATCTTTAACAGATTGCAGGTATGTCGACAACCATTCGCAGGTCACAAATGCATAATACATTACAAAGGTTTTTTCCATACCTAGGTTGCGTACATATAGTGTAACATGAGTCGTTTGATTACGCCTTATTTAACAACATTTTTCGGGCTTAGAGGTGGCAAAATAGCTTAGTCCAACACATTTGGGTACAGTATAACATCAAACGATGTTTGAGCCTAAACAGGTTTACCAAGAGTCAGGACTACCTAGGTCACTCTTGGGTCAGATATGCTTGGCCATACCTGATTATGGAAAACATTTGACCCACTAGAAGTAATAACAAACATCGATTCATTCGTAACTAAATGATTCGACATTGCCACCGCCTGACAAACTCTTAGCCAATTTTCAAAACACATTTTTTCAACCAATTTTAAGGGAAAACAAATGTCGTTGAAATTATAAATGTATTAATAAATTGATGTCATCTGAATATACAATCTTTCAACATCACAGCAACCAAGACGTCGCAGTAGCGCTAGATCCAACGGGGCTAAAATTCAGGCTGCAGTACCGCCGATGATAATTGCCCTGACAAGATTGAAGGGAAAATATACAACGGTAAGTAAATAATGTTAACATAATTATGCTATTGATTATAAAGTTTGCCAGACATAACATACCTATGTCATATCATAGAAAAATCAATATCAGCTGCTAATGTCATTGGTTATTTTGCAAGAGCTAAATGTTATCTTTATAGCATTTTTTATATATGAATGTTTAATGGGAACATTTTTATGCAGTGTCATTGTTGAAGCTCTGTGGGTTGATAGTTGCAGAAGAAGGAAACAACTTTTGTGTAGGGAAACATAACTTTTATTAAGTCTTAACATGTTTGAATCTTTTAACATGTAGTATGAAACAATGTAACCGCTAGGACTTGAAAAACAAACATATGCCGTTGGAATTGACGATTTATGAACCCATATGCAAACCGTTATGAAATTCGCGCAACGCGCGATGGTGAATGACACTAGTTTAGAACAAATTATCTTGATAATAAAGAAAAAAAACAAGTAGATTTTTAAAAGTTAAATAACTAATAATAACCAAACGGCCTTTGACCTAGTGATATCAAGGTGTTGGATAAGGTTTCGGGGGTGTTTGTTAGCCTCTTAATAAACCTCTTAATCAGACATATCATACCGAATAGCCCCTTCACCTTTTCAAGTTGTGAGGGGTTCAAATCCCATTAGTGACAAAAAAATTTAGTGGTTGAAAAAAAAAACTAATAATAAACAAAAGAAAAATTATGAAATCATTCTTTTGTGAAAATAGGCCATTCTGTGACTCGATGGAAATGTAATGTGTGGATACGGTTGCAGTATTGATTGCTTCGAAGAAAATAAAACAAAAGAGTAGGTTTCAAAGCCCTTTGTAGCCGAAACACACTATTCAACTATAATATAACTAACTATGCATCTACCACTTTTACATTGTATGAGGTGTGATCTGTGTCGTTTCCACCGAAACCCAATTTTCATGTACGAACAGAAAAAAAATAAAAACACACGTGCTTGGTTACACATGTAATTGAGTCTCTAAATCTTTAGTCCTTCATGTTTTCTCCTCTTTTAGTCTTTGGTTACACATGTAATTGAGTCTGTATGAACAGAAAAAAATAAAAAGAGAGTTCTTGACTGATAAACACACGCGCTTGTTACGTGACTTTAAGGCAGTTTATATAGAGATACAATTTGCTTCCTTGACTCCTCGACATCGTTGTCAGGTTCTAGCGCGCTCATGATGCACTATTATTTGACTGATGTTTATCAGTCATTAGATATAGTAACTTATCATGCATCAATACTAAAATAAACTTTGAACACTTTCAAGTGTGCTTCATGACTACCAATAACGTTTGGATCCAGTGGGTGCAAATTACAACCTGCACCAGACGTCAATCAGCTGATAAACATATTTATGCCCGTAAAAGGGATTGTTTATTGTTTATTAGACATTAATCAGCATTACTTTATGGTGTTAAGTTCTAGGAAACCAAATGTTGGGCGGATATGCCTAAAGCAAACTCAATCTTTAACTTTCAAGCCAAACAGGAATGGTGTGCTTAAAGTGCTTACAGCAAATTTAGTTGTTTATTGAAAAATTTGAACCGTGATCTGGAGGGGTGCGCCAGGACAAGGCAGTAGTGCAAGACCAAGACGACACTCAAAGACCCCAATAGCAAGCTATTGTGATGGGCCTTTCCCCATAAAAAATAAGATTAATATCGAGTGAGCCGATGGCCCACGTGTCAGATATTAAACTGATAAGAACAGATACTACACTTGATCTTAGCCTAAAGGCCAAGAAAGGTATGCTTATTCTCCTATTGGGCTGTTGTTTATATAGGCAGTCCTTCATCTTCATATAGTTCACTCAGCCAATGTGGGACTGTGATAGACTAATTTTCTCTGTGGTTTTCATCTTTCAGTATTTCTAAATCCTGTATATACTGGCCAGCCATGTTTAAGTTGAACTGATCGCCTCTATTAGTAGCTGAGTACATTCCATTTATGTTTCTAACTTATATCCATTGGTTACATAGTCAAAGAATAAAAAGGATTATAACAAACATGGGATTCTTAGTGTCTTCCTTTAGGTGTGTTTTTTCTGTTTCTTTCTTCTGTACAAAGTAATGCTGGTTAATGTAAACTAAATCGTTTCTTAAGCTAACTGACTTGATTCATCCTGTAACAGGCATCAATAATGCAGATTAATGTACACTATATCTCTATTAGTGATTCTAACTTATATCCATTGGTTCATAGTGTTTTCTCTGGGTTCGTTTTTTTCTGTTTCTCTTCCGTTGAAGTGCTAGAGAAAATCATCAAGTCCCAATCGATACTCAAACGACCATTAAATTATGGCTAACACGTAAACTGGTCTTATTATTCAAGAAACTAGCACAGAACTTGAATTACAATTCTAGATAACCACACATGGTATTTATAATCTAAACACGCCTATTAGACTATAACTAGAATTATTTAATTAGACATCCCAACCTACCACGTTTAGGATGATAGATAACTAATTAATTAGGATATGAAAAATAATATTAGGCTGTGAATGATTTTATTCATTAACTATCAATCAAACAATACAAGCTATTTATAGAAAGATTTGTTTTTAACAAACTAACTCTATGCTAGAGTAACCAACACCAACTAACAACCCATACAAACACTCTTAGCTCACAGCCTCTATACAAACGTGTCACAGCCATATCTACACTAATAATTATGAAGAAAATGAAACATACACACACATAAAGAACTAAAGAAGTAAAGCCCATGGTTAAGGAAGCTACTAAATATGTCCCTAACCTCATCACAAAAAACCATCTTTCAGAGTTGTCTCGTAACCTTTGTCTTTACTTATGTTTACATTAATAACACTAATCAAGGAAAAGATGGTCTTTAACAGATGGAGCACATTATTTTTGTTGATTCAAAAAACATAACATAATTATCCTAGAGAAGTTTGTATTACATCACTATATTGAGACTATGCATACCATTGCAATAAGGTTTATGCTTATCCACCTAAACAGCTTACATTGACCATGTATGAGGGAGAGGAATGACAAAAAATAACATTGTTTCTATTCGAAGTGGACTTTTGACCTTGAGATTATAAAACAGAAGTCAGAACCCTGGGTTGCGTTCTACAATGGTTTTGAGCATTTTGGGTGATTTTTAAAAAATCGTAAACCACTAAACCAGTAAAAGATAATGCTCGGAAATTGATGACTTTTCAGCAAACCAAAATGGTTGCCAAAAGTTTCTAGAGTTTAGCTGGATTATTATTTTTTCACGGTTTGAAGAACATGTTCAGGAATAGAAACGAGCTTCCCTTATTTACTTGATAGCAAATTTGGTTCCTACCTTCTCATTTCTGCTCCAGATTCTCACACTGAAAAATGGTATTTCAAAACTTAACTCAGATCTCATTGTTGCTAACTAACACTCTTATCAATAAGCAAAATTCTTTATCTCTAACACTGTGAAATGCTATTGTGTTGGATATACAGAAATAATCACTTGTGAAATGCTATTAATGAAATCAAATATCAAATTTGCCAAAGGGTAGGCAGAATTACAAGCCAATTACAACCAAAGTTTGTTATTCACGAATCACGTGCATGTACATCCAATGTCCCTCAAAAGCAATCATCGTTAACAAAGCATTTCGACTTCCAAGTGGATTTGCATAAATGAAAGTAAAGCACGCACCTCAGTTGCACCATCTTTATCACTAGCAAGAGTAAATACAAAAGACAAAATCCACAAACTCAACATGCATAAATATTGTAAAAGGACATGTAGAAGTATTCTTCACTCATATCAGTTAGTGGGAAACATTGAAGGTACCGTCTGTATATAAGTAGTAAAAAGCTGATTACAATGTCTTAACTCTTAATGTGTATAAGCAACAAAATACACCTGCTTATATACTTCAAGAAAATTAACATGTGATCCAAAAAGAAGACGGTTTTGCACCTCTGCATATTGGAAAGTGGAAAAATCCTAAGTGTAGCACGATTACGAGTCAACAATTCTTTAGATGAAACAAATAATGATTTATGGATTTAAAAAAAAAAAAGCCCTTTTGTAGATATGGAATACAGTAATGAACGAGTATGAATAATCCTTAAACTTAACTCATAGTTATCTAAAGCGCACAAGGTGCACGCATAGGTGCAGAAACGCAGCCCAGCGCATCTTGTGCGCTGCAGCTTGAAAGCCACCTTTTACCTTTTGGGCGCTCAGTTCAGGTGACTTTCCGTCAATTTTTCCGGCCAAACATGGTATAAAAAACCTATTTGAGGCTGCATTTAACTTAATTAAATAAACCTAAAACAGCCTTAAACCTATGTGATTTCCACACTAAACTTTATACCTAACCTAAACACTGATGGAGGAGATTTAACGGTTAACCTTGATGAATTCTTAATTCTTATACTGTGGTTTGGAGGGGTGCGCCAGGCCAAGGCAGTAGTGCAACGCCAAGGCAACGCTTAAAGACCCCAATAGCAAGCTATTGTGATGGGCCTTTCCCCATAAAAAATAAGATTAATATCGAGTGGGCTGATGGCCCACATATCAGATATTAAACTGATAAGAACAGATACTACACTTGATCTTAGCCAAAAGGCCGAGAAAGGTATGCTTTTCCTCTTATTGGGCTGCTGTTTATATAGGCAGTCCCTTACTTTTTGTGTTCTTCACTCAGCCAATGTGGGATCAGTAGACACTTTTCCCTTGGTTCCACAGGACTTATAATACCATAAGTTAGTGGCTAAATCCTAACAATTTTGAGATCCTTTTCTGAGTGTACCCAACCGATTCATTTTATCACAGGCATAATTATAACCTCAACCTGAAAAGTACTGTCCCAGATTCAAAAAGCTCAGGGTTGCTCACTCAACTCTCTCATCAATAAAGCAAATCATTTATCTCTAACCTTGATAACTATCATGTTAGCAATACAGAAACAATCACCGGCAAACTCTTTATAAGGAATTCAAGTATCCATATTTACTAAAGGGTGAATAGAACTACTATCCATTAACTCGTAATGTTTGTTTGTATCCTGCATTTGAATCCAATGCCCCGCATTCCCTCAATAGCAAGCATTAATAACCTAACTTTTTGACCAAGACATTTTGCTCAGTTGCATCAGAACACGATGAAATTATGATATTACCATAATACCATTTACTCGTAAAACAGCTAAGAGGCATTATTCACCATTGGTACTTGTGTAAATGATTTGCAGAATCACCTTACACATGACTCAGGCATGATAGATTATGACATAATTTTGTTATCATAAATTGGCTTCAATTGGATCAATCATTGTAGGTTACACACACAAGTAGGGGAAACTCTGCAGTATCATAATTGGAATAAGGAAGCTACAACTATGACAACATAACTTTCATAACGTGTTAACTGTTAAACTCCACTAGTAATTACTGCATACTAAATTAAAAGTAAACCTACTGGCTCCAGGATGTTACAAATCTTGGATTATTATGTGCACTCCAGTTCAAGCACGATGGTCTTAACATATGCATCACATTACTGGACCCTTTCTCCATCAGTTTATAAGAGATTCAGGCAAGCTATTACTCTCGATTCTGTTTCCCTTCATATTCTTCTTTCACTTGATTGATCATAATAAATAATCATTTAATTCTACTGAGTTAGTAATAGCAACAATAAGTTGCAAATAACGACAGACAGACAAATAAACATTCCTCCACGATACCCACAATGTAAATTTTTATATTGATGTTTCAGCTTCATTCCCCCTTTTCGTTTAGCGTACATACAGGACTTCACTCCAAAGATTGCAGATTTTGGACTATCTAGATTCGGCCCCCAGGGTGACAAAACGCATCTGTCAACCAGGGTTCTCGGTAAAAGTGTTTATGGTATTATTATTGAATGAATAAAGAAGAATACAAAACCCCCTTATATAGGGAGGAATCCTAACCTAACTATAACACATATAAGGAAAGGATAATCACAACCATTTAAACACAATTATCTATTCTAAATATTAATAAATCTATCTAGAATGTTCTACGCTAATATCCCCCCTCAGTTTGAGCGGGTTGAACACAAACGCCCAAACTGGATCTGAAAGATTGAAAAAGCTGCCTCGAAAGGCCTTTGGTGAAGATATCGGCATACTGGAGAGCTGCGGGGACATGAAGAACCCGTATATGGCCGATACGGACCTTCTCACGAACAAAGTGAATATCTATTTCAATGTGTTTTGTCCGTTGGTGCTGCACCGGGTTATCAGACATGTACACAGCAGAAATATTATCGCAATAAACAATAGTAGCCTTTGGCAAAGGAACATGCAGCTCGAAGAGAAGGTTACGAATCCACGTAGCCTCAGCAACGGCATTAGCCACACCTCTGTACTCTGCTTCAGCACTTGACCGAGAAATAGTAGCCTGACGCTTCGAGGACCACGAGATTAAGTTATCTCCTAAAAACACACAGTAGCCACTGGTGGATCTGCGTGAATCAGGACAACCACCCCAATCGGCATCGGAATAAGCCACGAGAGAATGAGTGGTATTTGGACGAATGCGAATACCATAGTCGAGAGTACCTTGTAAATAACGAAATATTCGTTTCATTAAAAGGTAGTGAGGATCTCGCGGTTCGTGCATAAACAAACACACTTGTTGTACGGCATAAGAGATGTCGGGTCGAGTAAAAGTTAAATACTGTAAGGCGCCCGCTAAACTCCTGTATAATGTTGGGTCATGAAATAAGGGACCCTCAGTTGCACTAAGCTTAGCTGAAAGATCAACAGGTGTGGTACATGGTTTGCAAGATTGCATTGTGGCCCGAGAAAGAATTTCCTTAGCATACTGAGACTGCGATAAGAATAAACCACCGCCCTGTTTAGTAACCTTGATGCCGAGAAAATAATGTAAATCACCGAGATCCGTCATTGCAAACTCACGAGAGAGAGCCCGGATTATGTTCTCCAACAGTGTGGTACTCGAAGCGGTGAGAACTATATCGTCCACATAAAGCAACAAATAAGCAGTATCCTGACCATGCTTGTATATGAACAGTGACTGGTCACATATGCTGTTTCGAAACCCCTGCTTCAAAATAAAAGATGCGAACCTGGTATACCAAGCTCTAGGCGCCTGCTTAAGACCATATAATGATTTTTTCAACCGACACACAAAATCAGGACACTTTTTATCAATAAACCCCGGCGGCTGATGCATAAAAACTGTTTCATTCAAATTGCCATGTAAAAAGGCATTCTTGACATCCAACTGATGGATGGGCCAAGAGCGTGAAACGGCAAGAGATAAAACTGTTCGGATCGTAGCCGGTTTAACAACCGGACTAAATGTCTCTTCGCAATCAATGCCCACAGTTTGGGACTTACCATTAACAACCAAACGGGCCTTGTACCGTTCTAACGACCCATCAGAGCGTAACTTGTGGCGAAATAACCATATACACCGTATAACCGGTCTATCAACCGGTCTGGGAACTAATTCCCAAGTCTCGTTTTCCTGCAAAGCGTCAAATTCTGTTTGCATGGCATTCAACCAATTGGGGTCAGCAAAAGCTTTTGCATAGGAATTGGGAATTGGTGATAGGGCAGTGAAGGCGTGGCTTAGGTTGGTTGGTTTAAGAGAGCCGGTTTTTGGTGCGGGTGGCCATAGGATGGGTGTTGGAAGGCTGGGCCGGAGGGTTGGGTGGTAATGGTCGGGTCGTGGATGTGGGCTGAACAGATGGGGCAGGTTGTTTTGGCCGACGGGAGTAAGTGAGGGGGTAAGGAGTGGTTGGGCCGGGTGGTGGTGGTGGTGATGGGCCGGGTGTAAGTGGGCCAGTAGGAGGGGAGTTGGGTGGGTTGGAAGGAGGGTGGGTAGGGAATGGGCCGAATGGAAAATGAGGAGGCATGGGCTCCTCCAAGAAGGAATATGGAGCAGCGGATATGGGCTGGCCGTATGGGAAGACGGACTCGTCAAAGGTAACATGACGAGAAATGAGAACCTTACCCGTGGGGGTCGAGGCACCGGTACCCTCGGAAATCCGGTGGATAGCCTAGGAAAATGCACCGAATGGACCGAGTATGCAATTTATGAGGTTGAGTGGCTGAAGTGTTCGGGTAACACGCGCACCCGAATACTCGTAGGTGGTCATAGCTGGGGTGGCGAAGGTAGAGGGCGAAGGTGGGTGTAAAAAAGTTTAATCTTTTGGTGAGGAGTATGTTGTGAAGGTAAACGGCCGTGTGAAGTGCTTCGACCCAAAAGAGAGGGGGAAGAGAAGCATGAATAAGTAAGGAGCGGATGATGTCGTTTACGCGACGAATCATCCGTTCCGCACGGCCGTTTTGAGAGGATGTTTGGGGGCACGAGAAACGGAAAAGAAGACCGTTTTGGTGCGCGAAAGTTTTAAATAGGTTGTTGTCAAATTCTCCGCCCAAATCACATTGAAAGGTTTTTATAGGACGATTAAATTGGGTTAAGATTAAGCGGTGAAATTTGACAAATGTTGGGTATGTTTCAGATTTATATTTTAATGGATATACCTAAACAAAGTGAGAGAAGTTGTCAATTAAAACCATATAGTATTTATAACCGGTTTTACTGACAATGGGTGAGGTCCATAGGTCACAATGTATGATATCAAAAGGGGAAAAAGTGAATGAACTAGATGTATAAAAAGGTAATCTTTTACTATTAGATAATTGGCATGAATTACAAAGTCTAGACATAGAGTCTTTATTACAAGAAAAAATAAATTTGCGACTAAGAATATCAAGAACTTGAGCTCCAGGGTGCCCAAGCCGATCATGCCAAGGAAGGGAAGTAACAGAAAGAAAACATGCTTGTTGCGGAAGTTGAGGTGGTGTGATTGGGTATTATTATTATTGAATGAATAAAGAAGAATACAAAACCCCCTTATATAGGGAGGAATCCTAACCTAACTATAACACATATAAGGAAAGGATAATCACAACCATTTAAACACAATTATCTATTCTAAATATTAATAAATCTATCTAGAATGTTCTACGCTAATACTCGGGAGTGAAGGTTGCTTTACTCCCGAGTACATTGGAACAGCTTTGAAAAATCTAACTGCTACATTGTTTTTCAATACGACGTACAGGTCATCTGACACTGAAAACGGATGTATATAGCGTAACGCTATGTTCCCGAGTTCACTTAAGGAAGGCGAATAGAACTCTCGCACTGGGCTACACCGTATCTAAGTGACAAAAAACAGCTACAACGTGTAACTGACAAACATTGGCGCAGCTCTTAAGGGGCGGGGAGGGGCGACCGGTCCCCCCCCCCCCCCCCCGAATTTTCGCTCAGAAGTTCCGATTGTATATACGGTTTCGACCCCCCGAAACTAGTGGTTTCCGACCCCCCGAAGTTTCAGGTCAAGCTTCGCCACTGCTGACAAAAGGATTATATATAAAAGAAGGTGGGCATGGAAGAAGCTTATGAGTTTGCTACCATCATAAAGTATGTACATACATTAACATACCATACATATGGACAAGTAACTTATATTATACATTTGATTTAAATCTCTCAATTACTAAAAAATCAAGTGTACACAAAAAGCAGCATCAAGTAACATATAAATATGAAGATGTACATACCAACAATTGAAAATTAAAAGCCTTTAGCCGCAGTAGCAGTAGTAGTAGTCTGTTCCGATTGATCAGCAGAAGCCATGGAAGAACAGTAGGAAGCAATTTCTCTAAACCTAGGAACACTCCTCAAGTCAACCTTAGTGCCATCTTTTAAAGTGATGATAACATCACCCCATTCACCGATGAATCGAGGGACAACCTGAACATCTTTGATGACTTTGTAAGAGAAGTCACTCCTGTCCTGACCGGTGAGGCCGGAGATGACGGTGACTCGGAGGTTGGTGAACCGGTAACGTAAGAAGAAGCCTCTGAGGACTGCGGCTAGAGTGAGGGGGAGCCAAACAAGAGTGAAACCAAGGAGGAGATTGGCCACCAGGTCGCCGTAGTGGGCTCCGCCGTCGAAAAAGATGGTTTCTTTAGGGATAGGGTTGTTGTTGGTGGTGGTGTTGGTAGTGGTTGAAACGTGGAGTCTGGTGGTTAGTCTTGTTCTGATGCTGATGGTGGTGGTGGTGGTTTTAAGGGATGAAAGGGGTTTTGTGAAGGGAAGAAGAGTTTGATGTGTGGTGGTAGCCGGGAGAAACCGGCTGCTGGTGGCGGTGGCCGTTGCCATGATCGGATTTATTTTATTTTATCCGTTTTAGATTGGAAGGTGGAGGGAGTATTTTCAAGAGGGGGATAATATATGATGTTGAGGTGCGTGGCAACTTTTATGCCAATCAAAGCCTCTCTCACATGTTTTTGTGTTTTAACCAAAATTTAGAGACTCCTTGGCATCCACTCTCTCCCAATCTCCGGTCAATGAATGAGTCCGAACTCACCTAAAACGGCGTAGTTCATTAAGTATTGAATCAATAAAAAATCTGAATGGTTAAGTGTTGAATTATTAAGTTGACCATTTAATGGTTAGTTTTCTTGTCTCACATTGGTAGGAGAGCCTCATTAAGGTTCAGCTTAGTTCAGTGCTTAATGGTTCAGCCTTAACCATTCCATTCAGAAGCTGCAACAAACGCACTGAATGCTGAATCATTCAACATTGAATGGTTTAGAGCCTGATTATGAGGCTTACCAAACAGCCCCTTACTTGGAAAACGAAGATTAGATGAAACTCACGCATCATCATTTTTTCGAGAAAAAACTAGATCCTAATCGCACAATTTTATTTGGGGGCGAAATCCCATGAAAAATTGAAGTGGCGTAAGGTGATTGGGTGTGATAAAAAGAGTTATTTTATGAATGATTTATAGCTTTTTATAATTAAAAGTATATTTTTTTTCTTTTGTTTTTTTGTAATTTTATTCATAGACTTATGATTAATGTAAATTAATTTTTCTAACCCGTAAAATTAATAGGTTATATCCTAGTTAGTATATATAAAATAAAATAAATCAAGCCAACTCACAAGCCAATCCAGACTTGGCTCGAGCTCGTTTAGAAATTGTGTCGAGCTGAGCTTTTTTCAAACGAGTTGCAAGCTTTTTTTAACACCCCAGTTCAAGCCGAATATTAATAATCTCATATACATACCCGGTTATAACTTCATATTAAGTCACAACTCAAAATTAATGTCACTTTCATATATTAACGCAAGATAAAGTTTTAAGTGCAACATTTAGTGCGCTAGCGCTAGCAAGTTAGCGCAACAACTTACTGTCTTGTTTTCTTCGCTGCTTCTTTTTTTCTTAAGATTAAACGAAGGCCATAAGCCCTTTCTAACGCATTTTTTAATCTTGGGTGTACAGGCCCAATTTTCAAAAAAATAAAAAGTGTACATTAACACAATAAGCCTTCTATGGCATTGTTTATATTCTTGCAAATACAAGTTAAATATTAAGGTTAGGGATGTGGGGTAGTCCCTCACCACAGCCACCTCAGTTGTGTGGTGTCCCCGACACCGCCCGGCTCTGTGAAAAAGGGCGCCAGTGATGGATTCCACCAATGTGTTAGCGGGTGTGAAAGGGGTGAAACGATGGACTCACTTTTTTCAGCCAATCAATTTTTTTCTTTAAGAGAATGCGCTAAACCACTATATTGAAGTTAAAGGGGATGTCCTTGTTACCCCAAGATAAACTTTTAACACCCCGTAGCTTTCTCACATATGCTCCATTTGAGTTGCAACTCAAAAACATTTTCTTTGTTATCAGATTTTCACTTATTATATTATTATATAGCTTAAAATGCAAGCTTCCCTTTGTTTCACATATTCAATATACCTAAAAAAACAGTGTTTGAATATATAATACACTGATATTTAATCATATATATATGTGTGTGTGTGTATCCCATTTAGAGCTTGATGATGATCATGAGTTGGGTAAAGAAGGCAGAAGAGATTGAAAAGCATAGGTGTACCAAGACACTCGTGGTCTAAAATCCAACTAAAGATGCATAAAACATAATTTGAAGATTAAGCAATTACAAACTACTTTACCAAGCATCATCCCTTTAATTAACAATAATACAATTAACAAATTTAATACACAAAAATGTCAACTAGAAGCATTTCATAGCAACAGGAAACTCCAAAGATGTTTTTAAAGCTTAACCTCAACGTCCACACCAGCAGGAAGATCAAGCTGCATCAAAGAGTCGATGGTTTGTGCAGTCGGGTATAGAATGTCTATGAGCCGCTGATGGGTTCGGATCTCAAAGTGAAATCTAGCATCTTTGTGAACATGAGGCGATTTAAGAACACAATATATTCTCTTCTTTGTTGGCAATGGAACCGGCCCCATTGTCTTTGCATTTGTTGTTCTAGCAGCATCCATGATCTGCTTGCATGAGTCCTCAATTAGAGGCACCCAGTATGACCTCAATTTAATCCTAATTTTCTGTTTCGGCGCCACCTGAGAAACAATAAAATCTTGATGTTTAAGCTTCTATGACAATAGTGACATTATTCACACAATGATCGAAAGTCGAAACACGAGCCTCTTGCTCCATAAAGCAGGTTCTGTTGAATACTTGAATCATTTTAGTCATTACTCATTCATCATTTTCATCTTTTCGGTCCAGTTTATCCCGTATGAAAGTTAAATGAAAAGGTTAAAAAAGAATGTAAGAAAACGGATTTTTCTTCTTATAAATAGCAGTCTTTCATCTATGAACTGTCCTAAACCACACAGTCATACACGTTCGATAGTTTATTTTCAAAAACGATCAATTCTATACGCATCCCAAATGCTCTAAGAATTGACAAAGGCATGTTGAGTTATCGATAATGGAATAACAATGTCAAGTTTTGAAAATTGAAATGTAAAATAGCAACTTGAACAATCATGATCGGATAAACAGTTTATTAGAACCAACCGAAACATGAGTTCAACATCTATCTCAATTTCCTGTTTTCTTATTGCATCTGTCTCCACATTTGATCATTCTAAACCTAAATAATCAAAAAATCACAATCTCTTTTACCCAAACACTCCAACATTTTATTTTTTATTTTGAGAAAAAAACATACATAAAAACATTTGCATTTCATTTTGACTCACAAAGCAAATCGAACCTGCGATAATAGATAAAATCAAAATAAAACTAAAGGAATAGGCATTGTGTTAACTACTTTACTACAACTCCACACACTTTTTTCTTACATTATTCTCAAATTCTACACAATTAAGCTAAAAGAATTAACCAACTAAACCACTTAAATTATAAAAAAAAACGAATTGCATTCTTTATCATATTCATTATGCAAAACAATGTAACAGCAGCAGACAGCAAAAACATACCTTTTCCGAATCAGAACCCGCAATCACAGTCGACGATTCAGGACCCTCAGTCTATCAAAAACAAGTACAACAAACCCACAAACAAACAAACAAACTACCATCAATACAATTATACAAGCAAAACAACTAACATAACATAACATTAGGCAAAAACGTATGTATACCTCAAGGGTTTGTTCCAAAGTTTCAGGGGTTGCAAAGACTCTAGTTGTAGATGAACGAGGTGGTTGAAACTGAACCTGAAACTGAATCTTGGAGGTTGATGAGGCATTTGGAAGAAAATGTAAAGCAGCAAGCTTGGGTGTGGAAGAAATTGAAGTAGAATTGCATAAAGGGAACATGGGTGCTGCTAAAGATGATGAAAATGCCATTTTTTTTGGTGGGTTTTGGGATAATTTTGCTGTTAATGTGTGATTTGGTGAAGGGTTTGGTTATGTGAAGTGTTTTGAAGACAAAAGGGTTATCCACAAGAGGTTCAGAAGTGTGAGATAATGGAGGGTGAAGAGAGAAGATTAGACCGGGTTTGGTTCGAAGTGGTGTATGGGCTAATGGGTGGCGGTTCAAATATGGGCTAATGAGCCATAGCCCAATATAATCTATTTTCTTTTTAAGTCCTTCTGCCTTGCGTCCGTTTACAAAATACAAAGACCGTTAGTTCAGTTGTCCCGTCATATATCCACGTGTCTTTTAAAAACACTCATTTTTCCACAATGTTACGAACTTGCAAACGCCCTTAAGTAGTGGTTGCATGAGAGAGGTCTGTTAGCCATCCATCTGGTTTCGCTTAAATATATGAACGCACGCTAACAGAGGTGATAGGGTGGGACTGAAACAAAGTAATGAAATATTAGAAAGACATTTTGTGAGAAAATTATGAGCTAGTAGCATATTTTAAGGATCTTTACTGGTGTCACTTGTCAACCTTTGATTTATAGGCCATAGGTGTGACATTTTGCCCTAGGTAAATAGAAAATAAATATATGTAAATATCTTACATGTTTCTAAGTTGTTAATGTGTCAACCTATCCCATATAGATGAGAAGGTGACCGATGTGTGAGTTATTGATAATCTACACTACATCACACTTTTAATCTTAGTGTACTTTGAGCTACAATTACTACAAATGGTACCAAGGAACACTACCTTTAAAGGGTGCAAATATTTTGTTTTAGAGACTTGGTGAGCAAATAATTATTAATTTACTTGGACAAATACTTTTTGTCCAAAACATATTTTTAGAAACAAGTGGGTTACATAGAGAAATTGTAACATATTAGGAATTATTGCATAGAGAAATTGTATTGTGTCCAACAAAATTAATACTATGCATCTTATAGTAAATTACAATTCTACTCTACTCAAAACTATTACATAGTAAGCAATTGAGTTCGGGTTGTGTGCGAGGTTTGCTAGGTTTTGACAAGATTGACATGTGTAAGTGACCCGACCAATACATATTATTAAATACCAAACGAATTATTAAAAGAAAAATAAATAAAAGAAATCTGAACTTAAAATATTAAATTCAACTAATTAATAAATATTACACATTATGTGACTTGTTCTGGTCCGAAACTGTTTTGACCCGAACCCGTTTTGACTTGATTTAAAATATCCTTTTTATGTGGCATTATCTGACGCGATATGCTACTCAACCCCACACAACAAATACGTATTATTAAATGAAAAATGAACAAAAGAAATCTAAAAATTAAAATATTAAATTCAACTAATTAATGATCCGAATCTGCTTTGAGTTAAATCATAATAATCCTTTTGTATGTAATATGTTTTGATGCGACATGTTGCTCGACTCGATCAGACATTGACCCAAAATGCGTCAACCCAACCTAGCTAGCTGCAATGTCTCGCCCCGACTCAGCCCGCTGCAATGTCGGGACCACGCCCGCCACCACCCCACAACGTCTCGGCCCAACTTGCCAAAATAAAATGTATCAACACTATCGAGCCTGCTATTGACCCGCAACGTCTCGTCCCCACCCGACGGGCCCTAGGACTCGAGGCAGACGAGGGTGGGATTGGGTTGATAGATTCCTGTTCCTTTACGGCAAATTCTAACTCGTGTCGTAATTTAAAATTTCTAAATCTAATTCCTTCAAATTTTAATTTAAAGTGAAACGAAGACTTACCGATTTGCTTTCCTTCTTTTAATCCTAACTCTACTACGGTATCTCATTATTGTACCATTCTACAGAATCTTATTCTAATCATATAGCTGCATGAATCCCAACTCTCTTTCAGTCTTTCCCTCTTATAACGGTTCCATGGATGAGGTTGACGAAAATGTATCTGTGCACGAGGGTGTGTTCGACGACAATATTCATGTTATTCAGTCGATCAGGTCGTTTCTCACATGCATTTGCATATTCTCTAACCTAATCTTTCTCTCTTCCTTTTATTCTTCTTATTATTTGGTGTTTACTACTATAGCATTATTTAGGCGTTTTTGCTACTGATGTTTGATTTATTGACCGTCATGGTTGTAAAAATCCCGCCTAGCCTCCGATTAATCGCTTCACTAAGCAGACACCGATTAATCGTTATTCGTTAGTAGGTAGTTGTCTAGCTATTCCAGCCAAATTCTGTAAATTTTGGATCAAATTCTGACCAAAACCCGTATAATCTAGAATTAATCCTATATATTTAAAAATAGCAGTCGAGGAAGGGGTTAAAAAATGCCTACTTTAAAAAACTACATATAAAATGTGTGTATATAAACCTGAATATTACATATGAAATTCCAATCCGATTAATCACGATTAATCCCTAATCCCGATTAATCGCTAGTCGGTATCTCACCAACCGACTAACTTCTAGCAATTTTTACCACACTGTTTGACCATGTCTTGTAATTTACTTGATGACTAATGCCTTGCCACGTGGACCACTACAAGTTTTAACTAACTTTTAAAAGTTACTTAATGTGCTTGGTAATTGGTATACATGATAAAACATCTTTGATAACACATGCTATTTTGCCTTAAGAATATGTGTTGTGGATTGTCCATTGTTCGATGTTATTGTGCGGAACCTGCCCCTTGGTGCGTGGCGAAAGAGTGAAGAGCACCACAGGCTTGGGGCGAGGTTTAGTTAAAGTTATGTATTTTTAATTAATAAGTTATAAATAATATACAAACCAATGATTTATTTATTTATTTATAATTAATAATTTATTTATAATTAATAATTTATTTATAATTAATAAATGAATTCAATGGAATTGGAATCTGAATTACATTCTTGATGTGATGGCGCGAATGAGGTGCCTACTGTGTAGCTTATGAAGAGTTCAATATATAGTTATGAACAAGCGTGGCACAGGTGTAGTATACATTGAGAAGGTCTTCAGTTGGACAGTTTCACCTAATTTTTTGTTGCAGCCAAAACTTTTAGTTAAAGACGAATGATTTATATAGGCATTGGTTGTAAATGTGCCGGACAAGAAAACGTGTCAAGTAAATGGCTAGTAATTCTATATATCTTTTAGCAAATATGGAAAAGTGATAATAGTTGACTGTTTATAAGAAAATAGAGTCAAAAGACAAATAATTTGATGTAAATGCACCGGACAAGTGATACCATGTCTTCCGTATGTATTATGATATCTTTATATATTGATGAAATCACGTGGATTGTATCATGATCTGAATCGCATTGTTCTACTTTTGTTCAACTCTAGCTAAGTTCTATGTTAATGTTGGTTGATTGGTTTTTCTGTAATAGGACATGGTTTCTCAGGCCCATACTAGACCTTGACAACTCGAATAGTCCTCTTAATGTTGTATCCTGTCTTTTGTGTAACATATCAATTTTAAAGATGGCTTCTACACTTTGATCTGTGCCATATTCCATATCCACAAGAGCACTTGTTTCCTTTAATAGATTCAGATGCCATTCTTTGTTTCATCTGAAGCACTGTTCATCAATTTATGCACCTGTTGTAGTTGTTGATTTTTAACATAATATGACTTTATATCAACTTGTTATCAGCTTTTATATAACTGTATATTCTTTTTATCTTGTAGAGCTTTTCTGCACTTCTGCATATCAACAAGGTATCTGAACTAGTTATGTCAATATCGTTAAGAAGTACCGAACTATTTCCCGAGCATGGTAACCCTGTGGTTTTTAGTCTTTTGTGTCCATCTTTCCATATCATTGCTTTAGATGGATCAACATTAGTTGTGACACGTTGCTTCATGCATCTCAATGGATTTAAGCTTCATTGCTTATTTTACTTACGTGATCTCATATATCATAATATGCTTCAAGCGCAGTGAAACCGGAATGTATTGTTACTTCCTCCTCTAAGTTGGAACTTCCTTACATGTCTAGACACGAATTGCTTCCATAGGTCGTTTATTCTAATCATATAGGAATGTTTTTTTTTCAACCATGTTTGATATTAACTAGCACATAATTGAAAAAAAAGCACCCTAGAGAAAACACAGTGAACCAACAGGTATAAGTTAGAATCATGATTGGGATGTACTCACCGATAGAGGTTATCTGTAGATCAGGCTTCTTAGGTAATCTGTATGAATCCCAATTGAATTTCCTTTTAACAATATTAAGTTGGAAGAAGAAAGTTTAAGGTGAAGTAATGGATGATGCCTGTTATAATTTTAAAGTTTATTAGACGCTAATCAACATTACTTAATGATCTTTAAAGTTTAGTTTTACTAGATACTAAATCCTGAGATATGAAAACCCAAAGGGCAAAAGTTACTCAGAGTCCCACATCGGTTGAGTGAACTATACAAAGATAAAGGGACTCCCTATATAAACAGCGGCCCAAGTAAAGGGAAGGCATACCTTTCTCGGCCTTTTGGCTAAGATCAAGTGTAGTATCTGTTCTTATCAGTTTAATATCTGATATGTGGGCCATCGGCCTACTCGATATTAATCTTATTTTTTATGGGGAAAGGCCCATCACAATAGCTTGCTATTGGGGTCTTTGAGCGTCGCCTTGGTGTTGCACTACAGCCTTGGCCTGGCGCACCCTCTGAACCTTAGTTTAGAATTGTACACTCAGTATGTTGAACCATTTTATGAATTGCCCTAATGGTCTTTGGGGTTTAAAAGAAGGGATTAAAACAATAGTCTAGGTCTTTTCTTTGACAGCTTAGTGGGCATAGAATCTGCAAATATGAATTGCCTTAGTGGACAGTTATTGTTTGTCAAATAATTACATTGAAGATGGTTACTTTAAGTATGTCCTGTTTGTGAATGCTTTTTTCGGATACCGAAGTAGGAATTTTGTGTTCTGTTTCTAGTTCTCTGCCGAAGATGGTGATGTTAAAAGTCTAGTACAGCAATGCTCAGGAGATCTGGACAGCCTTTTAGATTGAACCTTAAAAACTGATGGTTGGAACCAGTGAAATGAGTGTACAAATTCTTATAAATGTTCAGTTGAATTTTTTTGGATTACTAAAAGCCTATAATTGAAATATGGATGCTTATTGTGCCCTCTGTATGATGTTTTAAATTGAAATAAGATGTTTGGTTGCGTGCCAAAACTATTATGCAAGGCCCACTTTGGCTGCTGAAGCTGTGCTTGATATTGGTAGTGGAAGGTCTGAATTTTATTCTGTACTTTTTGTTCAGAAAATACATGTATGCAAGTCTTTAAGCTGTTTTTTTTTCATAGTTGACTGCTTAAGTGACTTCATATGCATGTAAGTAGGGAGTAACAATAATCGATTTTTTACTACTATGTTGTTAATATCAGTGGAAAATAGCGGCACAGAAATTATCGGCGATGTTGACCGATGTATCACTAATTTTCCCGATATCAGTACCTTTCTTCTTAGTTCTTCCGTTCCTCTTTCTTCTTATTGCTGCTATTAGTGTTTTAAGTCTTAATTGTTAGTTCTTAGTGTTAAATGTTAGTGTTTTAAGTCTTAATCAGCTCATACTTGCTACAAGTTGTAAAATATTAGTTTGTTAATGATAGGATATTATAGTGATTTATTATTGTCAAATTGCTATATATAAAAAATATGCATGGTGTTAAAATTACCGATATCCCACCGTGATAACCTAAATCTCGAATATCAGTCCTTGACCGATATCCGATTTTTTACGCATTAACTGCTTATGTTTTTAGTTGTGACACACTACTTCATGCATCACAATGGATTTAGCATATGCATATGAACTGTTTAGTCACCTTTTTTTACTGTTGTCATCCCTCATATCAAAATAGGCTTCAAGTTAGATTCAATTGCTATGAAACTGTAAGACATTGTTATTAACAGATAATATGGATAAATGATTCCCAATTGAGTTGAAACCATTATTTTCTATTTAATAATCTATTTGTAGGTAATTGGTGTTATTGACGTAAAGATTACGAGACAACTGTGAAAGAAGGTTTTTGTGTTGATTAAGGACATTATTAGTGGCTTCCTTAACAACCCACTTCACTTCTAGTTCTTTATGCGTGTGTTCATTCTCTTGACATAACTTTTCTTCATAATTAAATGCAGCTGGATGAACCGAGGCAACATATGAAGAATTGCCAGAATTTTCGGAGGAGGCGCTACTAATTCCTGTTACATTTTTTTTTCTTAATCAGGTCAGCAGTGGAACTTGAGACAAAATTATCAAGTAACTTCGTGCATCCGTGGCGCTTACGTGATTATATGACTGCTTAATGCAGGTGTCTTCATTGGAACTTGCACTTATGTCTACAGACAAATTTCTTCCACAAGTTGTTCGTAAAAGTTGAATAGGTATGTTACGGTTTTTTTTTAAACCATGTTTGATATTCACTAGCACTTGAAAGAAAAAGAAAAGAAACAGAAAAAAAACACACCTAGAGAAAATCACTATGAACCAACTGGTATACGTTAGAATCATGATTGTGATGTACTCACTAAGTCACTATTAGAGGCTGTCTGTTTAAGTTGAGCATCGCTGGAGTTAGTCGGGTGCATAAGGAGGTTAGAAAAAAAATTAGGCTAATGGTTTTGTTCTAAGGCAGTGTAATCTGTATGAATCCCACTTATATATCCATCAAGCAACAACAATAAGTTTGAACCTTTATGTGCTGATTTAGAGTCAATCAACTGATGAACACTTTGTGATCTTTACAGTTATTATGATCTTTATTTTTTTAGATATTAATCCACATTATTTATGGTATTAAGTTCTGAAAGATGAAAACACAGAGGAAAAGTCATTTACAATCCCACATCGGTTGAAAGAAGAATACAAATATGAAAGGACGGCTTACATAAACAGCAGCTCAAGAAGATAGAAAGAATACCTTTCTCGGCCTTTTGGCTAAGATCAAGTGTAGTATCTGTTCTTATCAGTTTAATATCTGATACGTGGGCCATCGGCCCACTCGATATTAATCTAATTTTTTATGGGGAAAGACCCATCACAATAGCTTGCTATTGTGGTCTTTGAGCGTCGCTTTGGCGTTGCACTACAGCCTTGGCCTGGCGCACCCCTCCAAACCTTAGTTTAGAATTGTTAGCTTAATGTTGAACCGTTTTATGAGTTGTTTTATTGAGGGGCTTTAACGGTCCTTGGGGTTTAAACAAGGGATTAAAACAAGGTGTCTTATGTCTTTTCTTTGACGGCTTAGTGGACATAGAATCTGCAGCAAATACATGGACATAGTTATTGTTTGTCAAATAATTACATTGAAGATGGTGATGTTAAAAGTCTAGTACAGCAATGATGATATTTGTTGTGCATTTCTGAAGACAAGCTACATAAAATGCATTTTAGAAGAACTTAGTAAGGTGGTTACTTTAAGTATGTCCTGTTTGTGAATGCTTTTTTCCGATCCCGAATTAGGAATTCTGTTCTGTTTCTAGTTCTCTGCTGACTATAGTGATGTCAAAAGTCTAGTACAGCAGTGCTCAGGAGATCTGGACAGCCTTTTAGAATGAACTTAAAAACGGATGGTTGGAACCACTGAAATGAGTGTACAAATTCTTATAAATGTTCAGTTGAATTTTCTGGTTTACTAAAATCCTATAATTGAAATATGGATGCCTACTGTGCCCTCTGTAAGATATTTTAAATTGAAATAAGATGTTTGGTTGCGTGCCAAAACTATTATGCAAGGCCTACTTTGGCTGCTAAAGCTGTGCTTAATATTTGTAGCGGAGGGTCTGAATTTTATTTTGTACTTTTTGTTCATAAAATACATGTATGCGAGTCTTCAAGCTGTGTTTTTCATAGTTGACTGCTTAAGTGACTTCATATGCATGTAAGTAGGGAGTGACATTAATCGAGTTTTTACTACTATGTAGTTATATATGGGTGGAAAATATCGATCACAATATCGGTACCGAAATTATCGGCGATGCTGACCGATGTATCACTTATTTTCCCGATAGCAGTACCTTTCATCTTAGTTCTTCCGTTCGTCTTTCTTCTTATTGCTGCTATTACTGTTTTAAGTCTTAATTGTTCGTTCTTAAAGTTAAATGTTAGTGTTTTAAGTCTTAATCAGCTCCCACTTGCTACGATGTTAGTGTTTTGCAAGTTGTAAAAGTTTAGTTTGTTAATGATAGGATATTATACTGGTTTATTATTGTCAAATTGCTATATATAAAAATTATGCATAGTATTAAAATTACCCATATCCCACCGCCGTAACCTAAATCTCAAATATCGGTCCCTGACCGATATCCGATTTTTTACCGCATTAACTGCTTAGGTTTTTAGTTGTGACAGACTGCTTCATGCATCACAATGGATTTAGCATATGCATATGCATATGAACTGTTTAGTCACCTTTTATTACTGTTGTCATCCTCATATCAAAATAGGCTTCAAGTTAGATTCAATTGATGTGAAACTGAAAGACATTGTTATTAACATATAATATGGATAAATGATTCCCAATTGAGTTGAAACCATTATTTTCTATTTAATAATATTTTTGTAGGTAATTGGTGTTATTGACGTAAAGATTACGAGACAACTGTGAAAGAAGGTTTTTGTGTTGATTAAG